>JAFEMH010002271.1:215000-359695 GCA_022495995.1 Adenophora triphylla var. japonica | reverse complement strand
TCAATTAGGATTAGGAGAAAATGCGTTTCGAAGCAAAAGTTAAAGCGATAAGGAGCATGTTATTTGAGCTTTCCGGAGTCTAAACACTTACCTTCGAGTCTAAACCTTACCTATCCTTCCGAGTCTAAACCTTACCTATCCCCGAGTCTAAACCTTGCCTATCCCAGTCTAAACCTTTTTGTCCTTGCCATGCGAAAAGAAGTGAGCTTCGAAAGTCTTGGAGTCGGCGGCTTTTCGATTCGGGAAAACCAGTAAGGTTCATCGGCTCGGAGTTCCAGTCGAGAATGGCGGGTTGTGACTGAAAGCGGTGAGGGTGTGGGAAATCGGATGATTAGGAAGGAAGAGTTAGTCTGGCTTTGGAAAATGCCCGGAAAGGTTCATGAAGAAGCATTTGTCATTGCCCATCGGTGCTCTTCACCGCAATGGAGTCAAGTGCCAATTGAGTCAGCGGTTCTCTCGGTAGTGGTCGAAGATGAGACTCGGAAGTAGCCATCTCGGTTCCCCGACCTATAACCAATACCTTCCTCCATCCACATATGATCCCTTGCCAAGGACCACTTCTCCTCGGTCCTTTCCAACATCCCGGCTCATCGGGGCCCCATTGCCCTCGGCTTCTCGAACGGAGTTGGATTTCACCCACTTATCCCTCGGTCTCGGCAATACACTGCCGAGTTTATGCTCCAACCTCACATAATCGAGTTTGAGATATGTGGCTATGTTAAAGCCCCCATACACTTTGAATGCGATCATGAGGTTGCAAGGATGAACCGAGTTTTCATTATTACCTCTGGGACTTAATGAATTCGTAGTCGGTTCGCTACTACAAGTCACATGTTGCCGGTTCCGGTAGCCCAAGAGTCCCAGTTGACCCCTATGTGGCAATGTTGATGGAGCAAGTGAAACAGATGCAAGAGAAGCTTGACCTCATGATGAGTATCAATACTCCCTTGACCCAGATGTCGGACCGAGGCAAAGAAATGACTCCACGCCAAGCGTAACCCGAATACCCAGCGAACCGTGCACGGCTCGGCACCGGTACCTCACAAAGGAAAGAATGTCACGGCTTCCTTGACCAAATCCAACGGTGGAACCAATTGGACAATGGGAATCGAGTCTTGAGAATAACAAGGTCCCAGAAAACCTCGCTCCTTTCACTTTAACAATACGAGATGCCTTTAAGCAAGATTACGGAAGAGCTAGTGAAAGAAAAAGCTGATAAAGCCCTTTGGAGGTGGAAGCCCGGGAACCCCGGTATCGGAATGGACGAGACCAAACATTGTCGCTTCCATCAATACCATGGAGCACAACAACGACAATTGCACCGCTTTGAGGCATGAGATCCAAAAGTTGATAGAAGATGGGAAGCTTGAGAACCTCCATGGGCCAAGACGACGAAAGTTATGACAAGAGGTCAATTCAAGAAGTGCAAGGTCGAAACGTCGGCTGATGATTTTGGGATGCCCATGAGCAAAGTTTTCAACGATTTGGTGAAACGAAGCCTTCTCGCACCTCTCGAGAATCATAAGCCAAGAAACCCAGTAGAGTTGACGGGGCCAAGTTACGTGAGTACCACAAGCATTATGGTCATGTGACAGACAAGTGTGTGGAGGCGAAGAAAGAAATTCGGTGGGCGATCTACGAAGGAAAGCTCAAGCTCCTGGCAGTCCAACCCGTGAAGAGTAGCTAGACTAGGGTTTACCTATCCTTAAAAAAAAAAAAAAAAAAGAAAAATAGTCTCTCGAGTCAACCTTCGTAGGTCCTAGTATTTTTTCCTTTCAATTAAGTCCTCTACGGACATTGTATTGAATCTTCAATTTTCTATAAAAGAGTCTTCTTCTTTTCTTGCTAGACTTAAGACATTATTTGCACACCTACATTACATTTAATGAAATAGTTTTATTTTATATGATCACTTGCATTGCTCAGCGAACAATCTCTCGAAATAATTAACGTTACGATTAATCGGTGTGAGAAAGTCAACTAATGCCATCAAGCCATACACTTTCCTTACCCCACAAAAGGCCTTCATCAAAGCCATACACTTTCCCAAACCATGTCCACCTTCATCTTGACCAAGTCAACGACGGCGACAACATCGAGGAACGACAAAAAAAGGCCACTCGGCTTCGAAAGATTGACCCCGTGTCGACAACAACCTAGGGGCTTGGCTTAGACTTCAAGGGTATCAAGAATGTTCAAGCAGGGGCTCGCCTTGGTCCTCGGGTGCTCTAGAAAATAAAAAAAAAAAAAAAGAGAAAGAAGAAAAGAAAAAATGTGTGAGTGCAAAAAGAGTAATACCACGGCTAGATTGAAAATCCCAAAAAAGGGCGGTCTAGGCAAAAAACGGGGTTGCACATAAAAAAAAAAAGAAAAATCTTAGTGCAAAAAGAGTAATGCCCGGCTAATTTGAAAATCCCAAAAAAGGGCGGTCTAGGCAAAAAACGGGGTTGCACATAAAAATAAAAGAAAAAGAAAATGAGGCCAAGGACCCGGCCACCGCCCATCAAAAGCTTGACGGACGGGCAAAATCAAAGCTCAAAGAATGAAAGTTGTCGATAACAATGGGGCGGTCGAAGCAAAAGCGAAGCATTTCATGAGCCTTTAGGCATATGCAAGTCCTTTCTCCCCGATGAAAGACGAGAATCGAAAGCAATTGAAGCGGCCGGAGTCGAAGGAATGACTTGGTCAAGGAATCATCCAGAGGCCCATGCCTCGTCATCCGATCTTCTCATCCTAGCCTTTTCACTAAAGGAACCACAAATCCCATTTCCCAACACGGTCAGGCCAAGGCCGAACTACGGCGACTGAGCTCCTCACAATGAGGGGAACGTAGGCAACCGGCAATGGTCCGGTCATAAGCATATCCAAATTACCGAAAACCCGGTCTCATCAAATGACCTCTCCCGTGGACACGGTCAAATCCCGAGAAAACCCGGTCTCATCAATGACCTCCACATACACAAACCTTTCTTTCACACCCGGCTTGACCTTGATCCGCGACATTGGTTGACTTTCTCCTCATGATTAATAAGAATGTTTGTTCATATCGAGATTAGTGGTTGAATAACCCGAACATTAATAAAGGGTTTTAAGCAATCTTGTGATCATTGTAAATAAAACAAGTTTTCAGATGTCTTGACAAGTCTTCCTTTTCTACATCTTAGGAAAGATAGCGCTAAACAACGATTTTTTACGTCGGCGGGGGCTTCCATACACTTTTACCAACCTTTCTACGCTTATACTCTCTCAAAAGAGTCAAACCCAAAGCGAGTTTTGTGCCTACATCAAATAAGGCCATCAAAATAACACAAAATCGGGAGCTATTCCCACCTTTTCGAAAAAATATGCCCCTGCATGTATATATCTTCCTAAAAGTTCTTCTCTTCGTCCACATCTTCTTAAGGTTGACTGAGTGACTAAAAAAAAAAAGAAAATAAAAAAAAAGGAAGGAAAAGGATAGGTTTTCCCTCTTACGCTACAATTCGCATTAGGGAATTTGCCTCGAAAAACTCTTTGCCAAGCATTCCTTTAAGCTGGGGCTTCTTTAGCCATTTTCGGGGTTCGCATCGGGTTCTTCACTAGGTCCCTAGATGGATTCGGTCTTGGTCGAGATCAATTTCGAGAATCACGTTCGCAATACCAATCGGATTGGGATTTTTATTAGGTCACGAGGCGGGGCTTCGCCAAGTCACTTCGCTTGCTCGGCTCATTCAACGAGGTTTTGCCAATGAAAGAATATTTCCTTACTTCAACAAGATATGGGGCTTTTGCAGAGAGTATTTCCTTATACCGGGGCTTCGATAAGTTGCATCCATCCCTAGAAGAGAGGATTGGTCACTTCGACATCTGTTAGCATCAACTTCAAATGCTAGAGTGTGAGAAAAGAATAGTCACGAGACCCGAGGTTCAAACCCAGTCTCGGCTCAAGAGAATTCTCGTCCACGTTGACAACGGCAACGGTTCGGTCCGCACCCAGGGATACTGACCCCACTGTTTGAAACCCGTCTCAAACAATTCCCAAATACATTCCATATGTACATCCAGACCAGTCCCTACCATGTTTCCAAGAAAAATCATCCCTAGGCTCAAGTAACGTGCCAATTGCTAATGATAACATTTTCTCCCAAAAGCGCCTTCGTTACTTTCCGTTATAACGAGATAACTACAGGCGACGGTTTCCTAATTGTCAAAGCGTCGAAAATCCTAGACATCATTCCTAATTGTCTAGGTAAAGTTTGAACTACGATCAAGGCTTGATTCCTCAGGGATACGTAGGTAGCCTTTCATAAAGGTTCCAGCCATCCGACCACTTTGGTCACCTTTTTCACTTCCTCCATTCTCCCGAGTAGTGCGTAAGCTTTTCATAAAAGTCCAATTTTGTGACCATATGGGTCACCCCTTTTGATTTGGAACATTCCTATGAAGGATTGGTTGCTTGACCTCCTAGGTCCCCCCATTTCCATCCTTAAGGGACCAATATCTCTTTGCCATTGTCCTAAGGAGACCAGGTTTGTGACCTATTTGGTCACCCAATTCCAACTTTGTGTCGGCAATTCCGATCCAAGGCCAAAAGGTAAGAGAAGTGCGAGTCTTGGCTACTTATGTCACGCGACAAAGCTGGCCCGGTTGGCTACTTATGTCGTGCGACATAACTAGCCACATCGGACATCAGACATCGGCGGCTTCTGCTTTCCCAGGGGCACTCCCAGACTTGTCAATGCAAATACCATCCATTCACCTCTCAAATGCATAGGGAATGGTTCATTTACCCCATATACACTCATGCATTCATATTCAAGCCAAAAATTCATTCAAGTCACTCAGTTCTAGCCATTTATCGTACATCATTTCATAAATGTGTGCAAAGGAGAAAAAGGCTAGCAATGTACATTCAAACCAAAATAGACCAAGTCTAAGAAATGTGCAAAAATAACATGTGTTTTCCCCAAAGGGGGTACAATAGCCAAAAAGTCATAAATGTCTAAGGGGAAAGGGGGCTACTCTGAATCCTCTCCATCACCCTCTTCATCATCCTCTCCCTCATCTCCATCCTCGTCGTCATCCTCAGCCTCCTCGGCTCATCATCGGGATCGTCAGAAGGTGCCTCGTCGAGGCTATGGTCCCCGTGCGGTAGTAGTCGTCGAGCTCGGTGATAACGGTGGAGTCAAGCTCGTAATCTGTGGCCGTCTCGGCTCCGTCCTCATCCTCATCCTCATCCTCATCATCATCGTCAATCTCAATGGAGTGCAGTAAAGAGGCACATTTGCGATCTTTGTCCAGGCGTCGGTCCTCTAGTGCTCCCAGGTGCCCACGTCATCGGGCGGCTCTTCTTCCTTCTCGGTTGGCCGGGTGGAGAGATATCAATCGAACCACAGTGGCCAGCGCGATTCTTCCGAAACTCATGCCTTTACGGAGCTTGCCAATCATGCCCGCGGCGCGGTATATGCCACTGGTCAAATGTGCATAAGCTTTGGCGAGGAACACATTACAGCGAGACATAAAAGCGTCGAGAATACGGTTCTTGATAACAAAAAAGAGATGCAAGCAATCCAAAGAGGCGTAAGGAACGGTACTTACGGATCTAGAACCTCGCGGGAGCACGGATGAGGATGAGTGCAGGGACATATCAATGTGAGCTCGCCTCGTGCGGCCGCCGCCACGATAATCCAATGAAAGTCGGGGCAAAGGAGGTCTAGCTACGTAGCCGGTCGAAGGCCTGCGCTATGAGCACCATAACCAACCACAGTGCTGTGGGAGGCCGAAGATGCATGGCCACGTACATAGTATAGTCCCCTCCGTGTGTAAAGATGTGCCGCCATGCCTACGATCAAAGCATCTACATTCGCCAAGTGGCGAGGCAACCACATCCTAGTTGGGGGATCATCGGGGATCCGGCGTGCTTATTCGGCCCATCTTTGTCTATACACCCTCTCTCCCAGTACAAGGCGTCTCCGGACAAGCCCTGGTAGCTTGCGACACTGTGAAGTGCGCGGCGTGATCCTAAATCCGGAGCGGCATAACGACCGGTCCGGGGGAACAAGCTGCATCCTGCTGTGGAACCCCTCTCGGGCATGTCAACGTATCATGATAAGAAGCGGTAATCCTGCACCTCGAGCCCTCCGGCGTCTGAGTGCATTTCTGGCATCCTTCGTCCCACCGACGAAGAGCGGGGAAAAGTGGTGGCGAGGAAACTCATCCTTGATACGCCACTCATAACGGCCAAAATACTCGTATGCCCAAGCACGAAAGGAGAAGAAGAAGTCAAAACGGGGAAAACAAGGGATATAATGAAATGCGCTAAGGAAAAGAGATCAAGGTGAGAGAATACCTCGAAAGCCCGGATGAAAGCGGTGAAGTACTTCGCCTTCCCTCGGCGACGTCATCTAGGGCCAAATACATCTCGGCTAAGTTTGCACTCCCCCGGGAATGATTCAGACGGTATCCCGGG
Organism: Adenophora triphylla var. japonica; assembly: GCA_022495995.1. NCBI lineage: Eukaryota > Viridiplantae > Streptophyta > Magnoliopsida > Asterales > Campanulaceae > Adenophora > Adenophora triphylla. Next base: position 353,247 of record JAFEMH010002271.1, on the reverse strand, counting down.
CTCTCAAAAGCTCCAACGGTGAAATCAAAGCGGTAGATGCGGCACATTGTTGATGAACGGCATGTCGGAAAAGCCTACCCATACAAAAGCTCTAGCCAATCTCTCGGCTCTCAGTAGGCTCTCAACGGGATCATCTACCACGGTGTAGTCCTGCTCTGCCCCTCAATCGGGCCGTGTAGCACCCCTGACTCATATCCGTTTCCCCTTCTTGATCCAGGAACGAAACCAAGTAAGCCCGTAAAATCATCATCGGCAATAAGTGGGGCTCAACTCCACATAGGCTCCTCATGTAGAGCGGCTCATCCGTAAAAGGCGATCCTGTGATGACCGCAAAGTCAGCCCGGAGTGGCGTCGTCTCACCCCAAGAGAAGTGAAATGAGTGAGTGGTCTCCCACCGAACTCTCTGAATGCCCTCACTAGATCCACACTCCTCTGAGGTGCCCCAGGTGGCCTTCGCCATCTCAAAAATTGCCCTAGCCCGGCGGCGTAAATCGGGCCCTTAGGCGAGTCCACTGCTCTGGCTGCCCGGCAAGCTATCCCATAGCCTGCCAATCACCTCGGGGAGCCACGGGTGCGCAATCCCTGCAAGAAAACATGGCACAAGTATCAATATTTCGTGCTATTTCTTGAAATCATCTCAAGCAAAAGTAAGGACAAAATGGATCAATGTATGGCATGCATTTACGCATTACATTTCCTAGATTCATTCATGTTCACGGGCCAATCCATATGAAGTTCAAATGCGATACGAAGAAAAACTCAGGTTCAAATCAATTTCGCACAAATTGAAAAATTTTTCAAGAAACCACTAGGTTTCTTACCTCTTTCCTTCTTCGTGACATCCAAGTATGCTCATCGAGTGTGGGTAAAAATCTCCCTTGGTGCTTCCAGGAAGAAACGGCCGTTGATTCCTTTGCACCCCCACTTTCTCCGGCCGGCTAAATTGGCGTGTTGAGAACCCCCTCTTGGTCGGATAGAGCCTAGGAGGCATTTTCCAAGTTGAATCGAACTAAAGATTTGTTTGATTTCTCTAGATCCCTCTCAAATCGCCCTACGAGATTGCTCTCTCTCTTCTTCCGCCGTCGCCTCCCTCTCAATTTCAAGTCTAAATTAATTTCAAAATGGCGTGCGATTTTTAATAAATCTGTCCACGGGGCTGTTATGTCGTGCGACATACTAAGCCACGTGGTGATTTTACAATTTTGCCCCTAAAGGCTCCATTTTACAATTTTGTCCCCCGTAGGCCTCTTTTACCCTTTATGCCCCTGGCATTTCTAATTACTTTCAATCAAATTTTCCCTCCAATGCCCCCCGAGGCTTATTTTACAAGTTTACCCCCTCGTGGCTCAGTTTATTTGCCCTTGGCATTTTTCAATTCAGTTCTCTTTACAAAAATTATTCGGGTGCGTCCCCACTTTTCTTTACAAAAACTATTGATTCCTTCCAACTTCTCTACAAAATCCAACCTTTTCGCAATCTCCGTTATTAGTTATAACGGGATAACGCTAGGTGACAACCTCAGAATGGTCGAACTCTAAACTTGTGCTACCACTATCAGCGAATAGTGACGAATGCCCAAGTCATTTCAACTTGTGCTATCACTATCCGCAAATAGGGACGCATGCCTAAGTCATTCCAACTTGTGCTACCACTATCCGCGAATAGTGACGAATGCCCAAGTCATTTCAAATTGTGCTATCACTATCCGCGAATAGTGACGCATGCCTAAATCATTTCAACTTGTGCTACCACTATCCGCGAATAGTGACGAATGCCCAAGTCATTTCAACTTGTGCTACCACTATCCGCGAATAGTGACGAATGCCCAAGTCATTTCAAATTGTGCTATCACTATCCGCGAATAGTGACGCATGCCTAAATCATTTCAACTTGTGCTACCACTATCCGCGAATAGTGACGAATGCCCAAGTCATTTCAATCTTGTGCTACCACTATCCGCGAATAGTGACGAATGCCCAAGTCGTTTCAAATTGTGCTATCACTATCCGCGAATAGTGACGCATGCCTAAGTTATTTCAATCTTGTGCTACCACTATCCGCGAATAGTGACGAATGCCTGTCATTTCAACTTGTGCTACCACTATCCGCGAATAGTGACGAATGCCCAAGTCATTTCAAATTGTGCTATCACTATCCGCGAATAGTGACGCATGCCTAAGTTATTTCAACTTGTGCTACCACTATCCGCGAATAGTGACGAATGCCCAAGTCATTTCAAATTGTGCTATCACTATCCGCGAATAGTGACGCATGCCTAAGTCATTTCAACTTGTGCTACCACTATCCGTGAATAGTGACGTACGCTCAAGTTTCCCAACTTAAGTTACCTCTATCTCCGTCATAAAGAGATAGCGCCATAAGCTCTAGCTTCTTTAGGTGACATCCTCCAGTAATTGTCAATCAGGTGACGGCCTCCGAATTGTCAAAATCTCGAGGATCCTAGACATCGTTCCTAACTTATCTAGTGATGCTTGAACTACGATCAAGGCTTGATTCCTCAGGGATACGTAGGTAGCCTTCCAAAAGGTTCGACCACTCGACCACCTTGGTCACCCAATCCGTCTCGGCATTCGCCGAGATCGGATCCTTTTCTATTGACAACCCCGCTCGCCTTGCAAGTGACGTTAGAGGGCTTACGTAAGTACCCAATCTGGCTCATGCATTAGGTTAATTTTCGGCAATTTCGGTAATTTTTCCCAGGTAATTCCCCGGATTTTCCTAAAGTTCGAACAATTCGGGGCTTGTTCCAAGCCTTTTAAGGGCTGAAGGGAATGCTTGGTGATTAAGAAACACGTTTTCTTAATCCCAAAACCCTTAGAAAATTGCCGCCTTGCACGTTTCTAGAAGAAGCCGGTCTGGGCCACTTATGTCGTGCGACATAACCGGCCGAAGAAACCTTCCTAGAAACTCGCCACCTTGCATGTTTCTAGAAGAATCCAGTGGCTACTTATGTCGTGCGACATAACCGGCCCGGGAAAAGTTCTAGAACCATGCCACCTTGCATGTTTCTAGAAGGAATACGGTTATGGCTTGTTATGTCGTGCGACATAACAAGCCCACATGCTAGTCGCTATAAATAGAGGCCTTCACCTCTCATTTTAGACACACCTCTTCCACCCCTCAGTCCCCCTCTATAGGGAATACGCTCCAGAAGCCTCCTCTCTCCTCACATACCCCCCAAATCACCTCAATCCTACCAAACTAATCACACACACACTTCCTACACACACACACACTTCCTATACATCAAGAACTCGAAGTTCCCAAGGATCCAAGGCCTGAATTCAGTCTCCGGAGGAGGACGCTAGAAGGCTCCTATATCTAACTTGATATAGGAGTTGTGGATCTTCAAGGGTAACGAGTTTCTACCCCTTTTCCACTCTCTATTTTCCTTTGAATATAAAATCTATGTGTTACATGCATTGATAATATAGTATTCTGATTAAAGTTGCATGCTTTAGCTTCATATTACCCAGATCCACATTTTATTTCATTACATTTCATATAAAATCTTCGTTTTGACTTGGTTTTTGCATGAACACTCAAGATGAGTGTGGATCCCTCATATCCACACCCTCTTGAAGTGTTCATTATTGTTAAACATGCTCCCTGAGATTTGTTTGTGAAGTAACTTGACCATTTTGGTGTCTTGTTACCTCTGCAAATCTCAGTTGTTTAGGCTTCTGCAAAATGGCTTATTATGTCACGCGACATAGGCAGCCTATGTCGCGCGACATACATAGCCAGTTTGCAGACTCCTTATCTTTTCAAGCTGTAATCTGATGTTAATCCCCATAATGATATAACCTGATGTCTATATGCAATTTAGATAGTATCTATGTACATACTATGTCATCTTTTCATTAAAATATCATTCTCATACATAAAGGTGCATCCTTTACACCTAAATCCCATTTTTCATGCATTAAAATCATTCCTTTTCCATTTTAAATCCCTTTTCACATTAAAGATGCACTCTTTGCACAAAGATCATTTCTTTACATAAAAAACATCCATTTGCAATCAAATGCATCATTTTCAAACCAAAAATGCCATCTTTTTGCTAAAATATCATTTTTATCATGCATTTCCCCTTTTCCCCTAACCTTGGAACGGACCGGTGTAAAAGTTCTCATCTTTGCATCGTTCCTTCCATTAAAGGTTCATGATTTCTTTAGGAAAAGGATAACCTTGAACCCTATATCTCCAATTATCGCTTAAGAATGAGTATGAAGCCTCTATACGAGCTCGACCGTCTTAAAGCGTAGGATTGATGGGCTAAGGACATTCCTTCCTAAAGAACCTCATCTTTGACCCAAAAGAGAGTCATTCTCTCGATCACGCAAGTCCCGAGGGTCCCAAGGTTTAAAATGCGATGATCACAAGTCATAAGATGAGGACGGGATCATAATCCCAAATACATAAAATTCCAAGGAATCCCGAGCGACAACCAACAAATGGTTTGTACGTCCGGAAGATAACTTGGGACATTTCCCCCTTATTTTCAAACACATGCACACAAAGAAAGCACGCAAGCAAACACGATTAAATGAAATCTAGGGAGACTTGCTCCGGCAAGGCACTTTGGGTGAACGCCAAACGTTCTTCCCAAGGGGTAACTTAACCTCCGAACCCATAAAACCTTTTTTTCAAAGTTTTGAGGTAATCAAAATGGCGTGGCGACTCCGTTTTTCAAATAACTCGGATGTCTTCAAACTCGCGTGAATTCCAATAAACAAAAAATTTGGGGCACACATTCACACTAATGTAGATAATTCTATTAATAACAATAATTCTATTTATGTTTATAAGATAAATGGCCAAAACTACCATCGAATTGGATCGATGTTGCCATAGGAAGGACGAGCAACAAGTTTTCTACAACTATATGTGTATGACACAGAGAATGAGATACAAAACCGAATAAAGGCTGTTAATCAAGGGGATTGTAATGAGGATCTTTGCCCAGAGATTGTTGAGCAGCTGATTGAAATGTTCAACTCTCATAATGAATTGGTTAAGGTTTTTAGGAGTGCGCGTGATTGGCACAAAGAACATAATGTTGGAAATTTGGCTATAAAGTTGATCAACAAAAGAGCAAATAGGCAGCGTCAGTATTCAGCACCAACGGCTTTAGAAATAGCCATGTTAATAGTTGGGGATATGACAACTACTAATGGAGAGAGAGACCTAATAGTTCAAGGTATCGATGGGTTCTTGAAAAGAATCAGCGATTTGCATCCACTATTTATGGCTATGCAATATCCTATTCTTTTTCCATACGCTGAAGATGGATTTCATCTAGACATTCCATATATTCGAAATACTAGGCAGAGGAAAACTAAAAGAAAAAATGTCACAGCTCGAGAATACTATTGCTACGTGTTTCAGGAGCGAAAAAATCAAGGACAAACTTTACAACTTTCAGGCAGACTTTACCAACAATACATTGTTGATTGCTATACCCAACTTCTCCAGCAATGTCTTAGTTGGTTAAGAAAGAATCAGGGCAGTTTGCGTACTGATTTATACAGAAATGTATATGACGCAATTCGGAGCGGTGATTGTGACTCCAAAAATGTTGGCCAACGAACTATTTTGCCTTCCTCATTCACAGAAAGTCCTAGATACATGATTCAAAATTACCAGGATGCAATGGCACTCTGTCGAGTTTATGGCAATCCCGATTACTTTATAACATTTACTGCTAACCCAAATTGGAAGGAAATTACAGATTTGTTGATTCAGTTGGGTGGACATAAGCCAAAGAATAGACCTGATATTGAATCAAGAATTTTTCGGCTAAAGATGGATGAGATGATACACGATATTATTGACAATGAAATATTTGGGAAATTTGATGCAGGTATATCATGATTTAATTGTTGTATTTACAAATGTGATTTCAAAATATTATCTACTCATTTGTCCTAATACTTCTATTTGCAGTTTTGTACACGATTGAGTTTCAAAAGCGTGGTTTACCCCATACTCATATTGTTTTTTTGGGTCAATAGTACAGCAAAAATCAACACAAGTGAACAAGTGGATTCAGTTATTTCTGTAGAAATACCTGATCCAGAAATAGATCCAATTGGTTATGAGGCCGTTAGTCAATTCATGATGCATGGACCGTGCGGCTATGCAAATCCAAATTCACCTTGCATGATGGATGGTTAGTTACTTTTAAACTATTATACATTTTAAATATTGATATAATTCAAATGAGTTGACACCTTTAAGTTTACTTTTAACAGGAGTTTGTTCAAAGAAATTTCTGAAATCATTTCAGCCGCAAACCGTTGTTGATGAAAACGGTTATTGTGTATATAGAAGAAGGGATTCGAAGATTACATTTCAAAAAAATGGTGTCAGCCTCGATAATAGATATGTTGTCCCCTATAATAGATATTTATTGATTAAATATCAAAGTCATATAAATATTGAAGCATGCAACAAGTCAAAAGCCATTAAGTATCTTTTTAAGTATGTGACTAAAGGTCCTGATAGAGGCACAATTGTCATCTCCAATTCAGATGATCATCCAATGGAAAGATCAAGTGGAGATGTTGACAAAAATGAAGAGATTAAAACATTTCTTGATTGTCGGTACATTTCAGCATGTGAAGCTATATGGAGAATCTTTGAATTCCCATCCATTACAAACGACCAGTAGTGGAAAGGTTGTGTTATCATTTAGAAAATGAACAAATGTTAATTTTCAATGATGATGACCCTTTGCCCAAAATTGTCAACACAGAGAAGGCAAGAAAAACTATGTTCACATAATAGATGGAAGCAAATAAAGTCGATCCACATGCAAGAACTTTGACTTATGCTGACTTTCCTAAAGATTATGTATGGAAAAAGGGGACACTTATGTGGAAGCGGCGTAAATCTGGGAGGAGTATTGGTCGACTAACTTATGCACACCCAAGTTCTGGAGAGCGGTATTACTTGCGTCTACTATTGAATATTGTTAAAGTCTGTGAAAACTATAATGATATTAAAAAGCTTTATGGGGTCTTATATCCGACGATGAAGATGGCCTGTTATACCCGTGGACTCTTGGAAGATGATGGTGAATGGCATGAAGCCATAGACGAAGCAAAACATTGGGCAAGTGGTCCACAAATAAGAGATTTGTTTCTAACCATTCTGCTTTTTTGTGATGTTTCAGACGCAGGTAAATTTTGGGAGTACAATTGGCCAAAAAAGTGAAGATATCCTGAGAATACGAAGAAGGATATTGAGGCTTTCTTCATTGACACTAGGAGAGGATGAGGTAAAAAATTTGACATTGGCAGAGTTGCAAAAAGTACTGGTAAAAAAATGGAAGGTCTTTGGAGGATATACAAGGAATGCCTTTGCCCGATAAACGATTGCTAGAACAGTTGAAAAATAGACTTCTTATGGAGGAATAAAATTAAGATGTTAACAATCTTTCCGAAGAACATGAAATATTAAGAAATTCTCTCAACCAGGATCAACTGAATGTATATGAGAAGGTCATTTCAGCAGTAGAGCAGCAACAATCGAAATTATTTTTCCTCTATGGTTACAGTGGGACAGGGAAAACATATTTGTATAAAGCAATTATTAACAAGTTGAGATCAGTACGGAGAATTGTACTAGCAGTTGCTTCGTCAGGTATTAACCATCTTAATATTGTTTATTTTGAAATGAATTACTTAAATTGTGCACGTATAAAAATTTCCTAGGTGAACTATATGCAACTTTCCTCCTTACATTAATATATTATTACAGGAATAGCAACTTTACTACTTCAAGGAGGACGTACAGCTCACAGCAGGTTTAGAATTCCTCTCACTCTTGATGAGAATTCAACATGCCCAATAAAGCAAAAGACTCAGCTTGCTGAGCTGATTTAGAAAGTTGCTTTAATAATCTGGGATGAAGCTCCTATGGATTCAAAATATGCTTTCGAGGCCGTGGATAAAACATTGAAAGACATTTTACACGGCACAACCAATTTTGACATCGAGAAACCCTTTGGAGGCAAGATATTTTTATTGGGTGGGGTGTAACGACCCTAAACATAGGCACTATTTTAGCATTCCTTTATATGCATTTTATGATATTGTTGACTTTATGTGCTTATTTTATGTCTTTGACTTTCATGAAAAGTTAAGATGGTTATGAAATAACTTTGAAGCTTTAGGGTTCAATTAGAAATAAGATAAAGTGTTGGGGTGAAGTTATAATAATTGAAAGTAAATAAATTGTTATAAGTAGTTGAGGTGTGTAGTGTAAATAATTGAAGTTGTGGTGTTAGTTGCATTTTTTAAACTTTAGAGGATTTAATTGACTATTGGGGATAGATTTCATTAAATGGGTCAAGGGAGGCCATACTCTTCCTTTTTCCATCACCTCCTTCATTTCAAACCTCCCCATACCTCCCCATTTCTTCAATCATCTTCTTCCTCCTCCATTTTCTCCATGGAAAACCTCCCTTCAATCTTTTCCTTCTAAAAATCATAATAAATCCAATTCCTTCTCATTTTTCGATCCGTTGGCATATTCTTGTTCAGGGCGGCGAGGGGAGCACATCAAGCTAGAAAGATCGTTGTTCCATCTCATATTGTTAAAGTGAGTTATTATGACTTTCCTTCAATTACATGCTCATGAAATATTTTATGTTGATATTGTTGTTATAAGGGTTGTTTGGTATATTGGAACACTTTCTTGTAGTTGAGAAGGAATAAATGAACTAAAATAGTGTTGTGGTTCATGGAAGTTGATCAAAAGCAAAAGAGTATGGTAAATGTGAAGTAAGGATGTTAGACATGAAATGTGATAGTGAAATGTGAGAAATAACTAAGTAAGTGAAAGGGTTAGGTTCATCTTATTTGTTTGAAATGGTTGGCATAGATTTTGAGTACTAAAATGATGTTAGTTAGTGTTTGATTGGTTTGGAAGAGGTATGAAATAGTTAGGGGTGGAATGGTTGATGTTAGTACAGATTTTGGTTCATCTGCAAATAGAGGATCTCAGGCTTGGGCGGTCGCCCATGTGGGGCTGAGCGGCCGCCTATCTATACAACATAATGGCCTTCAACAATTCTCTCGCCTGAGCGGTCGCCCATCCTTGCCTGTGTGGCCGCCCACTTCGACAGCAACTTCAATCCTTGTAGACCTCCAGCTTGGGAGGTCGCCCACTTCACCCTGGGCGGTCGCCCATCACAGCAGACACTGCTCCAGTTTTTCTTCCTTTCTGATTTCCACCAAAACCACTCATCATAACTCTTGACTATTTTTTTAGTAATATAAACCTAATCTACCTCGGTTATAAATGAATCCTCTTTAACTTAGATTAAATTAGAATACTTTAGCTACACAATGACATCTTAATTGGTTAAAATGGAATTGTTGAAGTCCTTTAAATATTACTCGGAAAACGCTTGGCAGCCTTGTTTGGCAACTTAACCAATGTGACTCCAACTTGGTAAATTAAGCTTGGACCTTTATAGAGGCCATTTATTGTTGTATATTTACTATGTAGGGTGGGTTGTTGATACCTTGTTGCCTTACTTGAATCCATATTCATTGATTTTACTATGCATAGTGTATTAAATAAATGTTGCACTATGGTATTGGTTGACATGAGTATAATTTACTATGTGGTTATATTTCTTATCCCTTTTGTGGATTTTATTTCAAGTAACTGTTATGTGCTTGAACTTGTGTTAATCAGCTGATGTTTGGGGGTATATCGTAATACGATCAATTATGAAAAGTGTGACCTAATGTGATCGGATTATGTTATACCTGTGACTGTCCCCTTCTGTGGCCACATATTGGGGTTATAGCATCTGTATTGAGCCAAAAGCCTTACAGAGTTGCTACTATCTTATATGGTTCCCTGAAAAACGGGTCTTATAAGAAGTGAATAATGCTCAAGCAGTTCACATATGATTGGGGTTTTATCTCCAATGTTGTATGACTATGGTTCAGACGGGAAAAGGTAAATCGAGGTAATGTAAGGTATTTACAGCTTTTCCAACGTGTTATATGCACCTTGCTATGTGTTGCATCTTACTTGGCATATTGCTGCATTCATAATAGCTTGCTGAGATTTATTCTCACCCCTCTCCCTTTAATGTTTTTAGATCCCGAGACAGGCGGACCGGCCAAGTAAGGACGGAAAGGAGTTTGGAAGTGGTATTTTGGGATTGTTAGGGTATGTATAGGTTGGCGTAGAAGATGTATTTTGGTATAATTCTTTATGAAGTTTGTGTATATAAAAACTAAATTTCTACGTTATAACCGAAATCTTTTGTAACTAAAACAGGTTGTTACTTTTAAACTTGTTCAACTCTTCCTCCAATGAGGAGAGGAATGAGTTATTTTGAAATGGTTATGTTAAGTATGTTTAAGTATGTAAGTTAAATCAAAGTTTTAAAAATTTAGGAAGTTTGGAGTTAGTTTGGGGATGCTCCAGCCCGGGACACGTGTTGGTTCCGGGTCGGGTCCTCACAGTTGGTATCAGAGCTCGGTGTAGAGTTCTTGGGTAGAGGTCTAGCTTAAGTGAGAGTGTGCGATAACTGACGCCGAGTGTTTAATGCATGAGTTTGTTCTAATGGCGGGAAATGATGACGATCAGGCTCGGGCTTTGGGAAATGTTGGTAATCCGAATGTAGAAATGATGGACATGTTCCGATTATTTCTACAAAATATGGCAAATCAAGGTAGGGCTCAACAACAACCAGAAGGTAGGCAAGGGCTCCACGGCCTAGAGAAATTTGTGAAGATGGCACCCTCGAGTTTCAATGGAGATCCGGATCCGTTGAAGGCAGAGAGATGGCTTGAGGCAATGAATAAGATTTTTGCAGCAATGGAGAGTCCGGATGCAGAAAAGGTGAGATGCTCTGTCTTCAAGTTAGAAGGACCTGCTGAGCATTGGTGGCAAGTAGTGAAGGATGGATGGGATCGGGACCTTACGCCGAAGACTTGGAAAAACTTCACACGCAAGTTCCGAGATCATTTCATTCCAATGGTTACAAGGGATAAGAAGGAAGTCGAGTTCTTGAAATTGGAGCAAGGGATAATGACCATAGCACAGTATTCTGCCAAGTTTACAGAGTTAGCCCAATATTGTCCTCATTTGGTGCCGGAAGAAGAGAGGCGGATCTACCGGTTCGTGAAAGGATTAAGGGTGGAGTTCCGAAAGCAGTTATTGATGCATGACTTCATCAACTACCAAGAGAATGATATAGAAGAGCATCGTAGTAAGTCTGAAGGTGGAAGTAGGAATAGATTCCAAGGTCAGGGTTCTGGGCAGAATAGAGGATAGCCAAGGACATCAGCTCCGGGAGCAGGCAGAGGAGGAAATGTGGCAGCTCCTACAAACCGTTCGACTTCAAGTCAGTTTGGGACAATGTGTGGATTTTGCAAGAAACCAGGGCATTCAGAGGATAGGTGTTGGAGAAAGCAAGGAAAATGTTTAGAGTGTGAGGCAACAAGCCATTTCCGGAAGAATTGTCCTAAGTGGCAAAAGAAGCAAGCTTCGGGTAGCGGATAAGGGGGACAAGGTGGTTGTGTGAAAAGAGATATTGAAGGGAAACCCAAGGATAGAGTGCAAGGTTGAGTGTTCGCCTTGGGTAGAGGAGAGGTCGATCCTAATGTTGTCATTAGAGGTATAGTTCCTGTCTCAGGAGTTAAGGCCTGCATTCTTATAAATCCCGGGTCTTCCCATTCATTTGTGGCATCTCATTTTGCATTTTCCTTACATAAATTGCCTGAATCTATGCCTTATATGTTGGAGGTTTCTACTCCTATGGGAGAGTGCCTCGCATCTTCTTTGATCTATCACGGTTGTGATGTGACTATATGTGGGCATGTGTTGCTAGTGGATTTAGTAGAGTTACCAATCCGTGACTTTGATGTGATCCTTGGGATGGATTGGTTGAGTCAGTGTCATGCTTTGGTAGACTGTCTTAGAAAGCGAGTCTCATTTACTATGCCCGATGTGCCTACTTTTATATTTGATGCGGACAAATCTATGTTCGGTATACATGTTATTTCTGCTTTAAAGGCTAGAAAAATTCTATCTAAGGGGTGTGCGGGGTACTTGGCTTATGTGGTAGATTCAAGTAAGAAGTCCCCCGAATTAGCTCATGTCCCGGTTGTTAATGAATTTAGTGATGTGTTTTCAAGTGAGTACTCTATGCCTCCGGATCGTGAGGTAGAGTTTTGCATTGACCTAGTTCCCGGTACCGCACCTATTTCTAAAGCACCCTATAGAATGGCTCCGGTTGAATTAAAAGAGTTGAAGACTCAGTTGCAAGAATTTTTAGATCGGGGTTTTATTCGCCCAAGTGTGTCATCGTGGGGAGCACCGGTTTTATTTGTCCGGAAGAAGGATGGTACCTTAAGATTATGTATTGATTATCGTTTGTTGAACCAAGCAACCATAAAGAATAAATACCCTCTCCCGCATATAGATGATTTGTTTGACCAACTTTAAGGTTCCGTTATCTACTCTAAACTTGATTTGAGAAGCGGATACCATCAGTTGAAGATTAGACCGGATGACATTGCAAAGACAGCCTTCAGAACGAGGTATGGTCACTATGAGTTCGTTGTGATGCCTTTCGGGTTTACTAATGCTCCTGCCGTATTCATGGATATGATGAACCGTATCTTGACAGCTTTGTAGTGGTATTTATAGACGACATCCTTGTTTATTCTAAGTCCCGAGAGGAGCATGAAAATCATTTGAGGATTGTCTTATCGGTTCTTCGTGAGAAGCAGTTGTTCGCCAAGTTCAGCAAATGCGAGTTTTGGCTCGAGCAGATCTCTTTCTTGGGGCATGTAGTGTCGAGTTTGGGAATTTCCGTGGATCCTTATCGAAGCCGTATTTAATTGGAAGCAACCTTCAACTGTGACTGAGGTTCGTAGCTTTCTCGGTTTGGCGGGGTACTACCGAAGGTTCATTGAGGGTTTTTCTCGAATTGCAACTCCGTTGACAAGGTTAACTCGGAAAGATGTATCTTTTGTATGGGATTCCAAATGTGAAGCAAGTTTCAATGAGTTGAAGAAGAGGTTGACAACGCCTCCTATTCTTACCCTTCCGGATGGTTGTGAAAATTTTGTCATTTACAGTGATGCCTCGAAGGCGGGGTTGGGATGTGTACTAATGCAAAATGGGAAAGTGATTGCGTATGCCTCTAGGAAGTTATCACGGCGAAGCACGAATTACCCTACTCATGACATGGAATTGGCTGCGATTGTGTTTGCGTTGCATAAATGGAAACATTATCTTTATGGGGCGAAATTTGAGATTTTCACCGACCATAAGAGTTTGAAGTATTTATTCACACAAAAGGAGTTGAATAACCGGCAAAGGAGATGGCTAGAGTTCTTGAAGGATTTTGATCGTGTAATTTCCTATCACCCGGGGAAGGCAAATGTTGTAGCGGATGCGATTAGCCGAAAGGCTTATATGTCAACTTTGAGTTTCCGAGAGTTGAGGAGTGAGAGAATATTTGCAAATGTGCGAGCCGTTCCTACCTTGTATGGGGATTTGAAGGAAGCTCAACAAAGTGATCCGCGATAGATTAAAGACAGCTCAGAGTAGACAGAAAAGCTACGCCGACAATAGAAGACGGGACTTATCTTTTCAAGTGGGTGACTTCGTGTTCTTGAAGGCCTCACTGAGGATCGGAATTAAAAGATTTGGTAATAAGAGTAAATTGGCTCCGAGGTTTGTTGGTCCGTTTGAGATTCTATAAAAGATTGGGGATTTAGCTTACCGGTTAGCGTTACCTCCATCCTTTTCTTTGCTTCATGATGTGTTTCACGTTTCAATGTTGAGAAAGTATTGTCATGACCCCTCCCATATTTTGAGTTCTCCTCCCGATGAGATTCAAGCGGATATGTCATATGTTGAAGAGCCATTGAGAGTCTTGGAGTTTCAGGTTAAGGAATTAAGAACTAAGAGCATTCCGGTAGTGAAGATCCTATGGAAGAATCATACCGTTGAGGAAGCAACGTGGGAGCTAGAGTCGGAAATGAGGGAGAAATATCCTTGGTTATTTGAACGTGCAAGTAAGTCTTTTTAAAATTCGGGGCGAATTTTCTTTAAGGGGGAGTGAGTGTAACGACCCTAAACCTAGGCACTATTTTAGCATTCCTTTATATGCATTTTATGATATTGCTGACTTTATGTGCTTATTTTATGTCTTTGACTTTCATGAAAAGTTAAGATGGTTATGAAATAACTTTGAAGCTTTAGGGTTCAATTAGAAATAAGATAAAGTGTTGGGGTGAAGTTATAATAATTGAAAGTAAATAAATTGTTATAAGTAGTTGAGGTGTGTAGTGTAAATAATTGAAGTTGTGGTGTTAGTTGCATTTTTTAAACTTTGGAGGATTTAATTGACTATTGGGGATAGATTTCATTAAATGGGTCAAGGGAGGCCATACTCTTCCTTTTTCCATCACCTCCTTCATTTCAAACCTCCCCATACCTCCCCATTTTTTCAATCATATTCTTCCTCCATTTTCTCTATAGAAAACCTCCCTCCAATCTTTTCCTTCTAAAAATCATAATAAATCCAATTCCTTCTCATTTTTCGATCCGTTGGCATATTCTTGTTCGGGGCGGCGAGGGGAGCACATCAAGCTAGAAAGATCGTTGTTCCATCTCATATTGTTAAAGTGAGTTATTATGACTTTCCTTCAATTACATGCTCATGAAATATTTGAAGTAAGGATGTTAGACATGAAATGTGATAGTGAAATGTGAGAAATAACTAAGTAAGTGAAAGGGTTAGGTTCATCTTATTTGTTTGGAATGGTTGGCATAGATTTTGAGTACTAAAATGATGTTAGTTAATGTTTGATTGGTTTGGAAGAGGTATGAAATAGTTAGGGGTGGAATGGTTGATGTTAGTAATGATTTTGGTTCATCTGCAAATAGAGGAATTCAGGCTTGGGCGGTCGCCCATGTGGGGTTGAGCGGCCGCCCATCTATACATCATAATGGCCTTCAACAATTCTCTCGACTGGGCGGTCGTCCATCCTTGCCTGTCTGGACGCCCACTTCGACAGCAACTTCAATCCTTGCAGACCTCCAGCTTGGGCGGTCGCCCACTTCACCCTGGGCGGTCGCCCATCACAGCAGACACTGCTCCAGTTTTTCTTCCTTTCTGATTTCCACCAAAACCACTCATCATAACTCTTGACTATTTTTTTAGTAATATAAACCTAATCTACCTAGGTTATAAATGAATCCTCATTAACTTAGATTAAAGTAGAATACTTTAGCTACACAATGACATCTTAATTGGTTAAAATGGAATTGTGGAAGTCCTTTAAATATTACTCGGAAAACGCTTGGCAGCCTTGTTTGGCAACTTAACCAATGTGACTCCAACTTGGTAAATTGAGCTTGGACCTTTATAGAGGCCATGTATTGTTGTATATTGACTATGTAGGGTGGGTTATTGATACCTTGTTGCCTTACTTGAATCCATATTCATTGATTTTACTATGCATAGTGTATTAAATAAATGTTGCACTATGGTATTGGTTGACATGAGTATAATTTACCATGTGGTTATATTTCTTATCCCTTTTGTGGATTTTATTTCAAGTAACTGTTATGTGCTTGAACTTGTGTTAATCAACTGATGTTTGGGGGTATAACAATACGATCAATTATGGAAAGTGTGACCTAATGTGATAGGATTATGTTATACCTGTGACCGTCCCCTTCTGTGGCCACAGATTGGGGTTATAGCATCTGTATTGAGCCAAAAGCCTTACAGAGTTGCTACTATCTTATATGGTTTCCTGAAAAACGGGTCTTATAAGAAGTGAATAATGCTCAAGCAGTTCACATATGATTGGGGTTTTATCTCCAATGTTGTACGACTATGGTTCAGACGGAAAAAGGTAAACCGAGATAATGTAAGGTGTTTACAGCTTTTCCTACATTTTATATGCACCTTGCTATGTGTTGCATCTTACTTGGCATATTGCTGCATTCATAATAGCTTGCTGAGATTATTTCTCACCCCTCTCCCTTTAATGTTTTTAGATCCCGAGACAGGCAGATCGGCCAAGTAAGGACGGAAAGGAGTTTGGAAGTGGTATTTTGGGATTTTCGGGGTATGTATAGGTTGGCGTAGAAGATGTATTTTGGTATAATTCCTTATGAAGTTTGTGTATATAAAAACTAAATTTCTACGTTATAACCGAAATCTTTTGTAACTAAAACAGGTTGTTACTTTTAAAATTGTTCAACTCTTCCTCCAATGAGGAGAGGAATGGAGTTATTTTGAAATGGTTATGTTAAGTATGTTTAAGTATGTAAGTTAAATCAAAGTTTTAAAAATTTGGAAAGTTTGGAGTTAGTTTGGGAATGCTCCAGCCCGGGACACGTGTTGGTTGCCCGGGACACGTGTTGGTTCCAGGTCGGGTCCTCACATGGGGACTTTAGGCAGATTCTTCCTGTTATTCCCAGAGGAACAAGGGGTGATATTGTGTCTGCATCATTAAACAGCTCATATTTGTGGAAGGATTGTGAGTTATGTGTTTTAAAGAAGAATATGCGCCTGCAGAACTCTTATTCAACAATTGATGGAGACAAATAGAGTTTGGCTGAGTTCTCAAAATGGATATTAAGAGTTGGTGACGGTGAGGAAGAGTCCAGGAAAAGAGGAGATGCTGATGAAGCTAAATGGATAAAATTACTAGATGAAGTACTGCTCCCTTCATCTGACAATCCAATTCAAGATATATTTTCATCAACATATCCAAATTTCAACTCCAGAAAATTTGACACAACCTATTTTACTGAACGAGCAATTTTAACTTCGCGGAACGAGGTCGTTGATGAAATAAATTCATTCATTATGAGTTTAGTCGAAGGAGATGTTAAGGAATATTCAAGCTATGATACCATAGACAAGCCAAGTAAAAGTACATGCAATAAAGAGATGCTATATCCCATGGAATATTTTAATAGTTTGAAGTTTCCTGGTAAACCTAATCATCTTTTGGAGCTAAAGAAAGGAGCTTCAGTTATGCTACTTCGAAATGTAAATCCAAGTCAAGGTATGTGTAATGGGACAAGGTTGATTATTACACAGTTAGGCAAGAGAATCATTGAAGGCACAATAATTTCAGGCTCACATATTGGACATTAAGTCATTATTCCAAGAATTACATTGACTGCTGGCTGCTGCTGAAGGAAAAGTCCCATTTGTTTTGAGACGAAGACAATTTCCAGTTAGAGTATGCTACACGATGACCATAAACAAAAGTCAAGGTCAAACACTGGCAAATGTTGGGTTATATTTTCCACAACCTGTCTTTAGTCATGGCCAATTGTATGTTGCAATATCCAGGGTTAAAACACCGGATGACCTTAAAATTCTCTCCGTAGAAAATGATGAAGATTATAAACGGTGGACTAAAAATGTAGTTTATCGCGAGGTTTTCAATACATTATATTAAGTAAAATTACAAAGCCTCATAAATTAACATATATAAATATGTATCTACTACTGTGTAATAATATCTTAATATCTCTACTGCATTCTTTTAAATTAGACAGAGTATTGGCTTAAAAATGCACATATCAAAAAATATATTAAATTTGTAGAAGATAAAACTAATTAGAAACTAAAGATTAGAACAGTTCATAAAATAATTTCTCACTTAATTTTGGTTATTTCTTCTAATACTTTTATTGGCCTCTTTTGTCAGTTCCCTGATTATTATCCGCTATAATTAGGATTTACCAACCTGCAAAGAAGATGAAGAAAAGCACCTGAAATTAGATTAATGTTCACTTCCAAACTCACATATCAGCTTGCTATCATTTCATGACCAAAAGATGTCATTTTAATTCTGTTCTGTTAATAGATTTATACATCTACTAAATTATGTAATCAATAACAAGTTATTCGTATGATTTTACAAGTTTATGGAATTAGTATTCTATCAGCAAAAATTATTATTTTCTAAAAAATGACTATTTAAAAAATAAATATACTGTGTTACAGAAAATCAAGAGCAAATAATACGCATGTTACTAGATATTACTTAGAATCAAATGGATATAAGATAAAGTTGCTACTTTAAATAATAACTATTTAAAAGATATAAATCTAATAATTATTACTAGACACAAATTTTATATAATAATAAAGTCATTCTTGGATCAAAATAGATAAACTTTAGTTCCATTACATGGATCATCAAGGGAAAGAAAACAAAGACTAAAACATTCAACCATGAAAAAAAACCAACCACACTAACAACAAAGGGAAAATAAAACTAAAAGCCTGACAACCCAAACATACTTAAAACTATTATAGCCAAAAAAACTAGCAAAACGCGACAATCAACATTAGCTAAACACTTTCATCTAAAGCCATTAACCCATGGGAAGTGTGGGCCAAAACGAGGTGCACGAACACGCTTCACATCAACATAGCTAAAGTTAACATTGTTCACCCCTTGGACTGAGATTCTGTTGCGATAAATAAAACCACAAAATATTTTGACCGCCCTCCCTGAGTTCCATCATTCTGAAATCATCATAGTGAGTCATCAAAAGTGAATGCAGACTGCTCCTCTGAAATCCTTCATTGATTACAGTGACCTCAGGATTCATAAATTGGACATATGTGTTGAATTTCACATCCATATCTTCCACAGATACATGATCTTCAGAAAGAAACATGAAAGATATTGGGTCATTATGAAAATCACGAGCATGAACCCATCTGTTTTGGTAGAAAAAACAATAGAGTAGAATCTTAACTTAGTTTAGTGTGTGGATTTAACAATAAGGAGGGAACTATGGAATTCGATTATATGGAACAAAAGCATAAAAAAGAGATAATGACACCACGATTTGTTAACGAGGAAAACCTTGGAGGTGATAACCTCTTTGGAAAAACCCCCGGGAGTTAGGTCTCCAACCTTAAAAGTTTTACTATAATGATCACGAATACAACTTTGGAAGATAATGGAGAGGATTATAAGAGCTTGAGTGTCGAGTGTATGCGTATGAGCAATAATGTGTTTTTTCCGTCTCCATTTCCCCTTAAATACAAGTAGATATGAAAGAGTCAATACGGTTCTGTGAATGTGTGCCCCAAATTTTTGTTTGTTGGAATTCACGCGAGTTTGAAGACATCCGAGTTATTTGAAAAACGGAGTCGCCACGCCATTTTGATTACCTCAAAACTTTGAAAAAAAGGTTTTATGGGTTCGGAGGTTAAGTTACCCCTTGGGAAGAACGTTTGGCGTTCACCCAAAGTGCCTTGCCGGAGCAAGTCTCCCAAGATTTCATTAATCGTGATTGCTTGCGTGCTTTCTTTGTGTGCATGTGTTTGAGAGTAAGGGGGGAATGTCCCAAGTTATCTTCCGGACGTACAAACCATTTGTTGGTTGTCGCTCGGGATTTCTTGGAATTTATGTATTTGGGATTATGATCCTGTCCTCATCTTATGACTTATGATCATCGCATTTTAAACCTCGGGACCCTCGGGACTTGCGTGATCGAGAGAATGACTCTCTTTTGGTCAAAGATGAGGTTCTTTAGGAAGGAATGTCCTTAGCCCATCAATCCTACGCTTTAAGACGGTCGAGCTCGTATAGAGGCTTCATACTCATTCTTAAGCGATAATCGGAGATATAGGGTTCAAGGTTATCCTTTTCCTAAAGAAATCATGAACCTTTAATGGAAGGAACGATGCAAAGATGAGAACTTTTACACCGGTCCGTTCCAAGGTTGGGGGAAAGGGGAAATGCATGATGAAAAATGACTCTTTAATGAAAAGATGACATTTTGGTTTTAGCAAATGATGCCTTTTTGATTGAAAGAAATGATCTTTATGCAAGTGATGCGTAAAGATAGGATTTTTATGCAAATGATGCATTGAAAAAGGGGTTTTGATGCAAATGATGCATTTTTATTGAAAAAGATTTGATCTTTATATACAAATGATGCATAAAGATAACATTTTTATTGGAAAATAGGGATTTTAGGTGCAAAGGATACACCTTTATAAAAAAGACTACATTTTTATGACAAATGAGGTCTTTAATGCATGCAAAGGGGAAGGGGGTGATAAAGAAATGATCTTTATGAATAAATGCCAAGTCCCAAGCAAGATATATGAATGCAATGAGCAAGTATATCAATTAAAATGCAAGGTTAGGGCGTGCGAGGTTACCAATCGTTTCCTTCGCTTCTTCGGACGGAGCTAGGAGGAGAGGTTCGTCTTGGGTCTTCAAGGAGGAGGGAGATGGCTTCTTGAGCTTCTTCTTCGCCTTCTTGAGCCTTCAAGGGTGTTCTTCACGTCTTGATTATATTGCTATGGAGTGTGTGTGTTTTTGTTGTTGTTGATTGTGTGTAAAATGGGTAGAGGAGGCCTCTATTTATAGGCAGCTGGAAAAAGGCGAAAGAGGCCGCGTGGCTTCATTTGCGGCAAAAGAGGCCGTATGGCTACATTTGCTGTCGGCCCAGATTTTTCTAGAAACATGCAAGGTGGCATTCTAGAAGGTCGACGAAAGAGGCCGCATGGCTTCATTTGCGGCAAAAGAGGCCGTATGGCTACATTTGCTGCCGACCCAGATTTTTCTAGAAACATGCAAGGTGGCCTTCTAGAAGGTCTTTTCCAGCGAATGACTACGTGGAATTTTAATTCCTAGCAAGTCCTTTGCCCCTCGGAAGGTTTGGAAAAGTTCCCAAATCGCCTATGAACTTTAGGAAAGTCCGGGGAATTGTCGAAAAACTTAACTGGATGGCATGAGCCAGATTTGGGTACTTACAGAAGCCCCTCGGCAACGTCACTTGCAAGGCAAGTGGGGTTGTCGATAGAAAAGGATCCGATCTGGCGAATGCCGAGACGGATTAGATGACCGAGACGGTCGAGTGGCTGAACCTTTTGGAAGGCTACCTACGTATCCCGGAGGAATCAAGCCAGGCCGTAGTTCGGAATAAGATCCGCTGAGGAAGGGAGAAGAAAAGCGGGTCTCTTCTTTGGGGAAAATAGAAAATGACCTAGGAGGTCAAGCAATTGATCCTACTGGGGACATGCTAGAAATGACCAAGGTGGTCTCTATGAGGGATTATTTCATCACTGAGGAGTGACGAAGGAACAGGGTGACCAAAGTGGTCGGATGGCTGGACCTTTTATAAAAGGCTACCTACGTATCCCGGAGGAATCAAGCCTTGATCGTAGTTCAAGCTTTGACTAGATCGAAATGTTATTCCTTCAACTTGGAATAACGGAGATCGAAGGAGAGAGAGCGAAATGTCATTCTTCCACCTTGGAATGACGGAGATCGCGAGAGAGATCGAAATGTTATTCTTCCACCTTGGAATAACGGAGATCGAAAGATAGAGCGAAATGTCATTCTTCCACCTTGGAATGACGGAGATCGCGAGAGAGATCGAAATGTTATTCTTCCACCTTGGAATGACGGAGATCGCGAGAGAGATCGAAATGTCATTCTTCCACCTTGGAATGACGGAGATCGAAAGAGAGAGCGAAATGTCATTCTTCCACCTTGGAATGACGGAGATCGCGAGAGAGGTCGAAATGTTATTCCGTCATTCGAAAATAACGGAGATCAAAATAAAGCGAGAAAATGTTGAAATGTTATTCCGTCATTCGGAAATAACGGAGATCAAAATAAAGCGAAAAAAGGTTGAAATATTATTCCGTCATTCGGAAATAACGGAGATCGAAATAAAGCGAAAAAAGGTTGAAATATTATTCCGTCATTCGGAAATAACGGAGATCAAAATAAAGTGAAAAAAGGTTGAAATATTATTCCGTCATTCGGAAATAACGGAGATCGAAATAAAGCGAAATGTTATTGCCTTCTGGCAATAACTGCGAGAATTTTAACAAGAAACATTATCCCATTTGGCAATAACGGGGGATTTCCCGGAGGAAACGTTATCCCATTTGGCGATAACGGAGAATTTTCCGGAGGAATCGTTATCCCATTTGGCGATAACGGAGAATTTCCCGTAGGAATCGTTATCCCATTTGACAATAACAGAGGATTTCCCGGAGGAAACGTTATCCCATTTGGCGATAACGTAGGATTTCCCGGAGGAAACGTTATCCCATTTGGCGATAACGTAGGATTTCCCGGAGGAAACGTTATCCCATTTGGCAATAACGGAGGATTTCCCGGAGGAAACGTTATCCCATTTGGCGATAACGTAGGATTTCCCGGAGGAAACGTTAACCCATTTGGCGATAACGGAGGATTTCCCGAAGGAAACATTATCCCATTTGGCGATAACGGAGGATTTCCCGGAGGAAACGTTATCCCATTTGGCGATGACAGAGAATTTCCCGGAGGAATCGTTATCCCGTTTGGCGATAACGTAGAATTTCCCGGAGGAAACGTTATCCCATTTGGCGATAACGGAGGATTTCCCGAAGGAAACGTTATCCCATTTGACAATAACGGAGGATTTCCCGGAGGAAACGTTATCCCATTTGGCGATAACGGAGGATTTCCCGGAGGAAACATTATCCCATTTGGCAATAACGAAGGATTTTCCGGAGGAAACGTTATCCCATTTGGCGATAACGGAGGATTTCCCGGAGGAAACGTTATCCCATTTGGTAATAACGGAGGATTTCCCGGAGGAAACGTTATCCCATTTGGCGATGACGGAGAATTTCCCGGAGGAATCGTTATCCCGTTTGGCGATAACGTAGAATTTCCCGGAGGAAACGTTATCCCATTTGGCAATAACGGAGGATTTCCCGGAGGAAACGTTATCCCATTTGGCGATAACGGAGGATTTCCCGGAGGAAACGTTATCCCATTTGGCGATAACGGAGGATTTCCCGGAGGAAAAGTTATCCCATTTGGCGATAACGGAGATCGCGAAAAAGGTTGGATTTTGTAGAGAAGTTGGAAGGAATCAATAGTTTTTGTAAAGAAAAGTGGGACGCACCGAATAATTTTTGTAAAGAAAAGCTGGGATGTACACGATTATTTGAAAAATAAAATTGAAAATGCCAAGGCAAATAAAGCTGAGTCACACGTGAGTAAATTTGTAAAATAGGCCTCGGGGGCACTAGAGGAAAACTGGATTGAAAGTGATTGAAAATACCGAGGGCGCGAGGGTAAAACAGACCTATGAGGGATAAAATCGTAAAATTGAGCCTTCGGGGGCAAAATTGTAAAAAACGAGGCCACGAGAGGCTTAGTATGTCGCGCGACTTAGTAAGCTTTGAGTACATGCTTTTTAATGCCTTTGGAGCTGGAATGGAATTGCGAGACAGCGAGGTTGGAATTGGGTGACCAAAAGAGATCACCTGGCCTTCTTGGGACAATGGCAAGAGATATTTGGTCCGCTTCTATAAGGATGGAAACGGGGTGACCTGGGAGGTCAAACAACCGATCCTACAAGGAATGTGCCAAATCAAAGGGTGACCAATGTGGTCGAGATAGCTATACCTTGCGAAAAGCTTACGCACCATTGAGGAATGGGGAAAGAAAAAGGTGACCAATGTGGTCGGATGGCTGAACCCTTTTATGAAAGGCTACCTACGTATCCGGAGGAATCAAGCCTTGATCGTAGTTCAAAACTTCATCTAGACGGTTAGGAACGATGTCTAGGATTCTTGAGATTTTGACAATTAATGGAGAGTCACACGATTTTGAAACTAAAGGCGACGTCACTATCGAGTGGATAGAGGTAGCTAGAGTTTGGTGAACTTGAGCATACGTCTCAATCTCTTTCGAATCGAAGATATGGGTTGCCAAAGCTAGAATGATTTAAGCATACGTCTCAATCTCTTTCGAATCGGAGATATGGGTTGCCAAATGACTTGAGCATACGTCTCAATCTCTTTCGAATCGGAGATATGGGTTGCCAAAGCATACGTCACTATTCATGCGAAGGTAACTTAAGTTGAGAGAAACTTAGCATACGTCACTATTCTACGATAGAGGTAGCTTAAGTTGAGAGAAACTTAAGCGTGCGTCACTATTACGGATAGAGGTAGCTTAAGTTGATAGAAACTTAGCATACGTCACTATCTTGGATAGAGGTAGCTTAAGTTGATAGAAACTTAGCATCGTCACTATATGCGGATAGAGGTAGCTTAAGTTGAGAGAAACTTAGCATACGTCACTATCTGGATAGAGGTAGCTTAAGTTGAGAGAAACTTAGCATACGTCACTATTCGGGATAGAGGTAGGCTCGAGTTGATAGAAACTTAGCATACGTCACTATCTGGATAGAGGTAGCTTAAGTTGAGAGAAACTTAAGCGTACGTCACTATGGATAGAGGTAGCTTAAGTTGATAGAAACTTAGCATACGTCACTATTGCTACGGATAGAGGTAGCCAAAGTTGGATTTTTGACAATTAGGAAAGCTGTAAGCTGGCGTTATCTCGTTATAACGAAAGTAACGAAGGCGCTTTTGGGAGAAAATGTATTATTAACAATTGGCACGTTACTTGAGCCTCAAGGGTGATTTTTTTCTTGGAAACATGGTAGGAGGAGATGCGGATGTACATATGGAATGTGTTTAAGACGGGTTTCAAGCGGAGTGGGGTCGTATCACTTGGGTGCGGGTGCAGGCTAGCTGTTGTCAACGTGGACTAAGATTCCCTCTTGGCCGAGGCTGGGTTTTCTAGAACTCGGGTCTCGATGAATGTTCCTTTCTCGGACTACGGCGCTTGAAGGCGTGCGGAGGCTTTATAACCAAAGACTAAAGCGAGATGTCATAGTGACCAAACCTCTCTTTGAGGAATGGATGCGACTTATCGAGCCACAGTATGCGAGGAAGAACTCTGCGAAAGCCCCATGAAAGATCCTTTCACCGGCAAAGCTCACGGTTGGATGAAGCTGAGCGGCGAAGTCTTAGGTTTTGAAGAAGTGACTTAATGAAGCCCCAATCGATGACCTAGCGAAAATCCCATATGATTGAATGCTGCGGAAGTGATCTCGAGGTTGATCTCGAACAAGCGAGATTCATCTAGTGGACCTAGTGAAGAACCCGATGCGAACCCCGAAAATGGCTAAAGAAGCCCAGGTTTAAAGGAATGCTTTGGTGAGTTTTCGAGGCGACCTAATGCACGGTGTGGCGAAGAGGAAAAACCTATACTTCTCTCTCTCTTTTTTTTATATTTTCTTTAGTCAATCGGTCAACCTAAAGGAAATGTGAAAGAAAATATTCTTAGAAATTTATACATGCGGGGGCATATTTTTTGAAAGGTGGGAATAGATCCCGATCTTGTGTTATTTTGATGGCCTTATTCGATGTAGGCACAAACTTCGCTTTGGGTTTGACTCTTTGGGAGAGTATAAGCGGAGAAAGGTTTGTAAAAGTGTATGGAAGCCCTGGCGACGGAAAATCGTGTTAGCACTATCTTTCCTAAGATGTAGAAAGAAGACTTGTCAAGACATCGAAAACTTGTTTTATTTACGATGATCACAAGATTGCTTAAAACCCTTTATTAATGTTCGGGTTATTCAACCACTAATCTCGATATGAAAAAACATTCTTATTAGTCATGAGGAGAAAGTCGGCCAATGCCGCGGATCAAGGTTGGGTGGTGTGAAAGAAAGGTTTGTGTATAGGGAGGTCATTGATGAGACCGGGTTTTACTGCGGATCGAGCGTGTCTTATGGGAGAGGTCATTTGATGAGACCGGGTTTTCGAAATTTGGATGTGTTTATGACGGACCATTCTTTGGTAGCCTACGTTCCCCTCATTGTGAGCTTCAGGTCGCCGTAGTTCGGCCTTGGCGGTGTGTTTGGGCTTTGGGATTTGTGGTTCCTTTAGTGAAAAGGCTCGGATGAAAAGATTGGATGGTGAGGCTTGGGCCTCGGGATGATTCCTTGACCAAGTCATTTTGGACGGCCGCTTCGATTGCTTCCTCTTTTATTGGGGAAGAAAGGATTTGCACGTGCCTACGAGCTGCTGCGGCTTTGCCCGCCCATTGTTATCGACAACTTTTGTTCTTCGAGCTTTGATTTTGCACATCCGTCGAAGCTTTTGATGGCGGTCTGGGTCCTTGGCCTCATTTTTTTTTCTTTTATTTTTATGTGCAACCCTGTTTTTGCCTAGACCGTCCTTTTTTTGGGATTTTCGGCTAGTGGGCATTACTCTTTTGCACTAAGATTTTTCCTTCTTTTTTATGTGCAACCCTGTTTTTGCCTAGGCGCCCTTTTTTTGGGATTTTCGGCCTAGTAGGTATTACTCTTTTTGCACTACATTTTTTTGAAGCACACTGAGGGCCAAGGCGAGCCCCCGCTTGAACATTCTTGATACCCTTGAGGTCGAGTCAAGCTCTATGTCGTTGTCGACACGGGGTCAATCTTTCGAAAGTGAGTGGCCTTTTGTTGTCCCTTGATGTTGCCGCCGTCGTTGACTTGGTCAAGATGAAGGTGGGGGCATGGTTGGGAAAGTGTATGGCTTGATGGAGGTCGTTTGTGGGGTAAGGAAAGTGTATGGCTTGATGGGATTAGTTGACTTTCTCACATTTGATTAATCGGAACGTGAATTATTTCAAGAGATTATTTGTTGAGCAATGCAAATGATCATATAAAATAAAACCATTTCATTAAATGTAATGTAGGTGTGCAAATAATGTCTTAAGTCTAGCAAGAAAAGAAGAAGACTCTTTTATAGAAAATTGAAGATTAATTACAATGTCCATGGAGGACTTGATTTGAAAGAGAAAAGTACTAGAACCTACGAAGGTTGAGCGAGAGACTATTTTTCTCTTTTTTTTTTTTTTTTTAATCTTGCTTAAGGATAAGTAGACCCTAGTCTAGCTACTCTTCGGTTGGGTTTGCCCGGGTAACTTGAGCTTTCCTTCGTAGATCGGCCACTGAATTTCTTTCTTGAGATCCACACACTTATGCATCACATGCCCAAAATGCTTATGGTACTCGCGAACTTGGTCCTGTCAACTCTACTTGGGGTTTCTTGGCTTATAATTCTCGAGAGGTGTGAGAAGGCCTCGTTTCACCAAATCATCGAAAACTTTGCTCATGGGCATCCCAGAAATCATCGACCGAGCATTTCGACCTTGTACATCTGAATCGACCACTTACCATAGCTTTATTTTTGGCCCATGGAGGTTCTCGAGCTTCCCATTTTCTATCAACCACGGATCTCATGCCTCAAATAGGTGCAATCATCGAGTGTTGTGCCCATGGTATTGATGGAAAAGACAATGCTTGGATTCATCCAACCGAACATGGGGATTCTGGGTTTCCAATTCTCCGGTGGCTTTATCGGCTTTTCTTTCATCGGCTTTTCCAACATCTTGCTTAAAGACATCTCCATGTTGTCAAAATGAAGGGAGCGGGGTTTTCGGGAGACATTGTTGTTCTCAAAACTCATATTCCCATTGTCAATTGGTTCCATTGTTGGATTTGGCTGAAGGAAGCTACGACACTCTTTCCTTTGTGAGGAGCTGGTCTTGGCAATGGGTACGGTTCTTTGTTTAGTCTTTGGTGGCATTGGGTCATGCTTGGTGGAGTCATTTCCTTGCTTGGTTCGACGTGCGGGGTCAAGGGAGTATTGATACTCATCATGAAGTCAAACTTCTCTTGCATTTGTTGTACTTGTTCCATCAATATTACCACATGGGGGTCAACGGGGACTCTCGGGTTACGGAGCGCAGCAACGAGACTTGTAGTAGCAAAGCCCGGCCAGTGAATTCATTAAGTCCGGTAGGTGACGGTAGCTGAAAACTCGGATCATCCTTTGGCAACTCATGATCGCATTCGGGCGAGTATAGGGGCTTGAGAACATAGCCACATATCTCAAGCGATTATGTGAGGTTGGAGCATAAGCGCGGTATTGCGAAAGTGAGGGACAGTGGGGTGAAGCCCAATCCGTTACGAGGAGGCGAGGGCAATGGGGCCACGATGAGTGGGATCTTTGGAAAGGGCGAGGAGAAGTGGTCCTTGGCAAGGGATCATATGTGGATGGAGGAAGGTATTGGTTATAAGTTTGGGGGTCTTGGTGCATAGGATGAAGGGCTGAAATCACTGTTTCCAAAGTCTCATCTTCGACTACCACCGAGAGAACCGTTCGGCTCAGCGTGACCTGAACTCCATGACGACGGAGTGCGTCAATGAGCATGGCTTGCTGTTCTTGATGAACCTTATGGGCGCTTTCTAAAGCCGGGACTAACTCTTCCTTCCTAACCATCGATTCCTGCACCCTCACTGTTTTAGACTGTCAAATGCCATTCGACTCTACGGGCGATGAAGCTATGCGAACCTAAGGTTTTCTGAAAAGCCGCTGACCCGGTATTCTAGCCCACTTCTTTCTCGCTGCGGGAAAGGGACAGGCAAGGTTTAGACTCGGGGATAGGTAAGGTTTAGACTCGAAGGTAAGTGTTTAGGCTGAAGGCTCAACTAACGTGCACTTATCGCTTTAACTTTTGCTCGAAACACATTTTCTCCTAATCCTAATTGATCGGAAAAGATGAGACCTTTGAAAGGTCAAGATTGAAAATTGGAAATCGTACCGAGGAGGTCTCGATTAAGGATTTGGCCGCGAAAGGTCGATGAGATTAGAAAATCGGAAATCGGACCGAGGAGGTCTCGATTAGGGATTTGACCGCGAAAGGTCGAGATAAGAGAATCGGAAATCGGACCGAGGAGGTCTCGATTAGGGATTTGACCATGAAAGGTCAGGATAGGAAAATAGGAAATCGGACCGAGGAGGTCTCGATTAGGAAAATGACCGTGAAAGGTCGGGATAGGAAAATAGGAAATCGGACGAGGAGGTTTCGATTAGGGATTTGACCATGAAAGGTCGAGATCGGAAAAATCTAAAATCGGACCGAGGAGGTCTCGATTAGGGGTTTGACCATGAAAGGTCGAGATAGGAAAATCGGAAATCGGACCGAGGAGGTCTTGATTAAGGGTTTGACCATGAAAGGTCGGACAGGAAAAATCGGAAATCGGACCAGGAGGTCTCGATTAAGGGTTTGACCATGAAAGGTCGGGATAGGAAAATATGAAATCGGACCGAGGAGGTCTCGATTATGGTTTGACCATGAAAGGTCGGGATAGGAAAATATGAGATCGGACCGAGGAGGTACCGATTATGGATTTGACCATGAAAGGTCGGGATAGGAAAATATGAGATCGGACCAGGAGGTCCCGATTATGGATTTGACCATGAAAGGTCGGGATAGGAAAATATGAGATCGGACCGAGGAGGTCCCGATTATGGATTTGACCATGAAAGGTCGGGATCGGAAAAATCGAAATCGGACCGAGGAGGTCTCGATTAAGGAGTATCGAGAGATAGGAAAATGCAATTATAATTACATTAATTGTTCAAGTTTACTTAAAATCATGTCTTTTATTTATTCCTATTTGGTTGGAAAAGGGGGTTTGCCGCTTCTTTTTCGCAACTACTCTAGATCTGGATCGGTGGGTTCCGTCACTACGTCTATAAGCCCCTCGTATTCCACCCGTATTTCGACCTCCCGGGGTGGACGGCCCGGGCGAGGTCCTATAGGGCACGCGGATCCCACCGACCGAGTAAAGAACGCTCCTAACGGGTCTAGCGGGTCATAGGAACTTTCAACGCACGAGCGATGCGGATTATAGTCAAGGCAAATACGGGAAAGTCTCGTCTCTCGCCTTGACGGATCTTTGGCGAATTTCGCTTGAGCGAATGACGTTTTGACTTTCGGTAATGTCCGAGAATATAATAGGCATGGGTCGGGCGGTAAAAAGCCGGATGCCACGGTGTCACATTGAACTTCGTTGCATACGCGGGCGTGAGTTAGAATCGAAGTCAATGCGGGTCAAGATCTTGCCAATTTTTCCTTGTCGGAATTTTAGCAGAGCTTCGCTTGAGCGAAAGATCTTTTGTTTTGTTGGCAAAGACTCGGTCTTGACTCTTACGCATTCCGTGCGGTCAAGGTCAATAGTTAATGTCGGAGTCGAGATCTCGCCAATTTTTCCTTGTCGGAATTTTGGCGAGAGTTCTTCTTCCGTTATGAACTAAGGTTTGACCTTTACGAGGGTATCTGGCCCAGGCTATATGACACGGACTAGACCAAAAACCAACCAAAAGTCACGGTTTTGAAACGTGTGACACGGACTGTGCATTGGGTCGACACTGCCGCCATGGGGAGGTTGGGATGATTCCGTGCGCGCCGGGAGCATCGTAAGGCTGTCCGTGGCTGCCCGAGTGGAACCACCCTCGGGTTTGAAGGACGTGCGTGCAAAAGTGTACAGGATATATCGGGTGCGCGTAGTGTGCGGTCTCCTAAAAATGTTCCTTTTTGAGTTAAAACAGAGATTTTCGTAAATGTGTTTTAAAGGAATGATTTTCGGGACGGGGAAAATGCAACACATAAGCACGTAAATTTTAAGGAGCCCGATCGATCATGGAGCTGAATAGCCCCAAGCCGCTAGGACTGTCGGAGTTAACCATGATTTTTCCTGGTGGAATTGCCAGCGAGGTCGCCGGTCGAGAATCCAATGAGGATTGAGCCGTACGACTGCATGGATCAATTTTCCAGGTTCCACTCCTTTTGCTATTTTTCGGGTTATTTCCCGTTTCAAAGTATGCACAGATTCCAAGATGCAAATGATGCAATGCATGGTAAAGAAAGCAAGCACGATTAATGAAATCGGCGATGGGAGTTTAACCCGCTCAAAGGGAAAAGCTTTCTTTTTTTTTTTTTCAAAATTGTTTTTTTTTTCGAAAAGGGATACTGGTACGTGGATTGTTAAACCACCGGTTATCCCAACTCCCACGTCAGGGAGTGTACAGGAAGGGTAAGTGGTTTCCACCTATATACCGAGTATCGATTTTTGTTTTGAAAATAAAAGCTTTTCTCCTTTGGGATTTCCCCAGCAGAGTCGCCAAACTGTGAATGTGTGCCCCAAATTTTTGTTTGTTGGAATTCACGCGAGTTTGAAGACATCCGAGTTATTTGAAAAACGGAGTCGCCACGCCATTTTGATTACCTCAAAACTTTGAAAAAAAGGTTTTATGGGTTCGGAGGTTAAGTTACCCCTTGGGAAGAACGTTTGGCGTTCACCCAAAGTGCCTTGCCGGAGCAAGTCTCCCAAGATTTCATTAATCGTGATTGCTTGCGTGCTTTCTTTGTGTGCATGTGTTTGAGAGTAAGGGGGGAATGTCCCAAGTTATCTTCCGGACGTACAAACCATTTGTTGGTTGTCGCTCGGGATTTCTTGGAATTTATGTATTTGGGATTATGATCCCGTCCTCATCTTATGACTTATGATCATCGCATTTTAAACCTCGGGACCCTCGGGACTTGCGTGATCGAGAGAATGACTCTCTTTTGGTCAAAGATGAGGTTCTTTAGGAAGGAATGTCCTTAGCCCATCAATCCTACGCTTTAAGACGGTCGAGCTCGTATAGAGGCTTCATACTCATTCTTAAGCGATAATCGGAGATATAGGGTTCAAGGTTATCCTTTTCCTAAAGAAATCATGAACCTTTAATGGAAGGAACGATGCAAAGATGAGAACTTTTACACCGGTCCGTTCCAAGGTTGGGGGAAAGGGGAAATGCATGATGAAAAATGACTCTTTAATGAAAAGATGACATTTTGGTTTTAGCAAATGATGCCTTTTTGATTGAAAGAAATGATCTTTATGCAAGTGATGCGTAAAGATAGGATTTTTATGCAAATGATGCATTGAAAAAGGGGTTTTGATGCAAAGGATGCATTTTTATTGAAAAAGATTTGATCTTTATATACAAATGATGCATAAAGATAACATTTTTATTGGAAAATAGGGATTTTAGGTGCAAAGGATACACCTTTATAAAAAAGACTACATTTTTATGACAAATGAGGTCTTTAATGCATGCAAAGGGGAAGGGGGTGATAAAGAAATGATCTTTATGAATAAATGCCAAGTCCCAAGCAAGATATATGAATGCAATGAGCAAGTATATCAATTAAAATGCAAGGTTAGGGCGTGCGAGGTTACCAATCGTTTCCTTCGCTTCTTCGGACGGAGCTAGGAGGAGAGGTTCGTCTTGGGTCTTCAAGGAGGAGGGAGATGGCCTCTTGAGCTTCTTCTTCGCCTTCTTGAGCCTTCAAGGGTGTTCTTCACGTCTTGATTATATTGCTATGGAGTGTGTGTGTTTTTGTTGTTGTTGATTGTGTGTAAAATGGGTAGAGGAGACCTCTATTTATAGGCAGCTGGAAAAAGGCGAAAGAGGCCGCGTGGCTTCATTTGCGGCAAAAGAGGCCGTATGGCTACATTTGCTGTCGGCCCAGATTTTTCTAGAAACATGCAAGGTGGCATTCTAGAAGGTCGGCGAAAGAGGCCGCATGGCTTCATTTGCGGCAAAAGAGGCCGTATGGCTACATTTGCTGCCGACCCAGATTTTTCTAGAAACATGCAAGGTGGCCTTCTAGAAGGTCTTTTCCAGCGAATGACTACGTGGAATTTTAATTCCTAGCAAGTCCTTTGCCCCTCGGAAGGTTTGGAAAAGTTCCCAAATCGCCTATGAACTTTAGGAAAGTCCGGGGAATTGTCGGAAAACTTAACTGGATGGCATGAGCCAGATTTGGGTACTTACAGGTTCCTACAATCTCGGGATTTTGGTTTATCATTTCAACCTCCGTGAGACCAAGTCGCCCGAGCTGTTGAAGATCTGTTGAACGTGCTGGAGAATATCCCGCATTCCTTTCTTAATTACTGAAAAATAAGAATAAAAATATTAGGAAATATTGAATAAGTAAATATTAGAACAATACTTACAGGGTAATGACATCTCGGTATGCAGGATCAACTGAAGATGTCGCCATGTTGAAAAATACCCACAACAATTTGTCCCCAAAAACATTTGACTATGTTGGCAACTGAAGAGGCAAAATGTTTTTTTTTCTGATTAACCATTCATCTTCTAACTGGCTTCAATGCGACGGTTAGGGATACGAGGCGACTAAAAAGGAAGAGTTTTGATAACCGCAATTCTGGATAACTATTGTTATTATCCAATCTCCTCAAAATTCTTTATCCAAATCAGACGTCTCCTACTATATTATGGGGAGAGTAATCTTCTAAAGTGTGCAGTTTTTATCCTTCCGGCGTTCTCCAAAGAAGTAAGTCAGAATCAACGTATCATTTGGCTATTTTATTGAACCCCTGCTAACATATATCCTTATATGCAGTGACTCTCTCCGGCTTGACGACAAGTGATATTGTGGCCAAATACAAAGGTAAGATGAAAGTGGAAGAGAAAATACCAGAGTTAGATAAGATTACTCCGAAAAGAAAAAGGGTGGAACAAATCTCCGGCGTGGAGAAACAAATTTGGAATGAAGAGGTGTTGGAAAATCGGTAAGAGTTGATTTTGATTCGTGGACACATTGATCCTCTTTTATTTTTAGTAAAATACCTCTTCTTGTTGATGACATTGTCTCGATGGCTAAATTAATGTCCAAAGAAATCGGGACATTGAGGGAAAAATGCGATACCTATGACATGAGTAGGGTTGAATATGAGAAGGATTTGAAAGAAGCCGCAAATATAATAAGGGAAAGGGGATTGGAAATCGAGACAAGAATGAAGAGATATTAAAATGGCGGTCCGGGCTTGCAAGCGTTGACATCGGTCATGAAAGGGAGATGGAAGCATTTCGGGATGATTTGGTGCATGAGGCTGCAAAAGCGGTCTTTGAAACTAGAATCCAAATGATTGAGGAATATCGGGCGGGAGAGCATGTGAATTGGAACTGAATGAAGAGAAAATGGCTTTGCGGATTCACGAGGAAAAAGCAATCGATGATTTCAAGGATGCAGGCAGTG
This sequence comes from Adenophora triphylla var. japonica, assembly GCA_022495995.1. NCBI lineage: Eukaryota > Viridiplantae > Streptophyta > Magnoliopsida > Asterales > Campanulaceae > Adenophora > Adenophora triphylla. The sequence continues at coordinate 319,399 of JAFEMH010002271.1, read as the reverse complement.
GTGAGGATGCGGACATGGGGTGATTTTCGAAGTTTGGAGAAGGTACCCCAAATGCAACACTGCGGCGAAGCTACCTAAAAAAAAAAAAAAACAACTTTGTTCTTGGTCTTTTGGTGATGTTTAAATTTTATTTTCGTTTGGTTTGTAATGGGTCCATAAGGACCAAAGACAATCTTTTTTACGTGTTGGGTTGGTCCAACACTTTTGCATTTTTACTGTTGGTAGCTCGGATACTTTATGGTTGCTTTAATCTAGTTAGTTTAGTAGTTTTCAAGCATGTCAAGGCTTGTTTCTTTTGGATAATTTTTTTTTTTTTTTTTTTTTTTTTTTTTTTTTTTTTTTTTTTTGTATGTTATGCTCATAAGGTGACATGATAGTATGTCAAAACGATAGGTACTTAAGATGACACGTATATGCCATAAACCGTAGATACTTTAGATGACACGTACATGCCATAACCATAAGAATAATACGTAAGATCAATCATCCAACTGAGTGGAAATGGGTAAGCTATATGAGTTTACCCATATAGGCCCACCCCATACCTCAATTAGAGAGATAACTTGCGCTCCAGGCGAAGGTGTGGTAACCTAACATCTTAAGAAAGAGGTAATTAACTCTTTAAACCTTAGAAGGGATTGTGTACCTTTACTTGAGAAGAGATGGCCAGTCTCTAACGGAGGAGAAATCGTTGTTCTTTGCGCGCATTCGACATGTCCCCATGTAAATGTGTCAATACCTCATAAGATAGAAACATGTTAAAACGGACGCCAACTAAGGTTGACGTCTCTACACAAAGTACGTTAGTGAGATCTTAATTTGTAAAGAATTAAAGAGGTGTATAGGAAAAAAGAAAGGTTGCAACAAATCAAAAGACAATCCATACCTGGAAAGATGAGTTCATGGGGAATTTTGTTTATACGTAATACCTTTTAAGATGAATGGCGTTCCAACTTCGCGGTATCATTTGGCCATCCAAGGTTGCAAGTCGATATGCTCCTTTCTGGCTTGTGCATCTATTAAGTAGGGTCCTTCCCATTTTGGGGCGAGCTTGCTGCGTTGGGTTCCTTGGTATTTTGGAATGCCTTTCGTAGGACTAAGTCTCCTACTTGAAACCTCCTAATCCTTACGTTTTTGTTGTATGATCGGGCTACCCTTTGTTGATATCTTGCCATGCGAACTTTGGCCATGTCCCTTAGTTCGTCCACTCAGTATCTAGGTCATGTATAAAAATATCTTTATTATGTTCGGATGTCGGCAAGCTGTATCTTGCCGTAGAGTACAAGGACCTCTTTGGAATAACGGATTCGGTTCCAAATAAAAGTGAGTAGGGGTTTAACCGGTAGCATTCTTAGATGTCGTCTGTCGGCCCATAGAACCATTGGTAACTCTTACGCCCATCGTCCTTTCTTTTGGTTCGATCTCTTTTTTTTAAGTTGCTTATTATTATTTTGTTGCTAGACTGCGCTGTCCATTGGCTCGAGGGTGAACAGGCGAAGATGTCACCATCTTAACACCCCAAGATGTCAAGAAATCTTGGGTTCTCTTGCTAATGAATTGAGAGCCGTTGTCACAAATTATCTCGATGGTATTCCAAATCGGCTGAATATGTTTCTTTTGATAAAAGATATAACTTCTTTGTCACGAACTTGCACATATGCCTCGGCTTCTACCCATTTAGAAAAGTAGTCTGTCATAGCCAAAAGAAATACTCTTCCACTGGTGCTCGGGCAATTTTCCTACTATGTCCATTCCCCAAACCATAAAAGGCCATGGTGAGAGGATAGGATGTAGCGGTTCGGTGGGCTTTGGTGCGGGGATGTCCCCATGTCGTTGACAGGGAATCACATTTCTTTGCGTAGTCAATGGCGTCTTTTCTCATTGTGGGCCAGAAATAGCCCATTCTAAGAGCTTTAGTATGTAAACTTACGCCCCTATGATTTCCACAATCTCCTTCGTGCGGCTCCTTGAGAACTCCGATGGGCTCTATCTCGCTTCTAGACATCTTAAGTAGTGACTGCGGCGAGATTTTCTAAACAAGAGATTATCAATAAGTAAATATTTAGATACTCTTACCACGAAGGCTCTTGCATTCTTCTCCTCAATTGGGATCGTATCATCTAAGAGATACTTGATAATAGGAGCTATCCAAGAGGTTGTCATAGGAGAGGAAGGTATGTCGACATCTAGGGCGAACATCTCAAGATGGTCAATTGTCTGGGATGTCAATATGCACAATTGGGATCTTGGTTTGTGAGATGCTTTTGAAGGCCGAACCCAAGTTTGCCGTAGCGTACGCTTGAGAATTTTCTTCTCGTGGGATTTGTTCCAAGGAAAATGTTTTGAATTTGGCCGAAATAATTTTTACAATTTCCAAATATGTCGTCATCTTGGCATTTTTCGCGACGTAGGACCCGTTATCTTGGTTAACAATTAGCAAGGAATCCATGAACACCCGGATATGCTTGATATCTAAGTCCCTCGGGCCTGCGATTAAACCCGCAATTAGAGCCTCATACTACGCTTCATTGTTGGTAGCCTTGAAACCGCAACCGATAGATTGTGGTATTATGTCCCCTTGTGGCTATTTTAGTACAACTCCAAGACCTCGTACCTCTCATGTTGGAAGCACCGTCCGTGTAGAGAGTCCAAATTTTTAGGATGTCATCATCTTGAAGTTCTTTGTACTTCCAATTCCACCTCTTGTTGCGGGGTTGGATCGAAATCGGCTACAAAATCAGCTAGGGCTTGGGATTTTATTGCGGTTTTGGGCTCGTACTTGATGTCGTATGTGCTTAATTGTACGAGACCATTTCGCCATTCGACGACATCTCTCGGTTTTCTCATAACATTCTTAATAGGATAGTTAGTGCGTACAATTATAGTATGTGTTTCAAAATAGTGCCTTAATTTAATAGAAAGCGATTATCAAAGCTAAAATTAATTTTTGTAAATGAGAATACCTGGTCTCTCGCATCTAAGAGTGTCTTACTTATATAGTAGATGGGTTGCTGATTACCATCTCGTTACATTTACCAAGGCTGCGCTTACGGCGCCTTCGGTTCTTGCTAGGTAGATGTAAAGATGTTCTTCCTTCGAGGTTTGGCCAATAAGGGAGGTGTCGACGGGTAAGTTTTGAGCTCTGAAAAGCTTCTTCATGTTGGTCCTCCCATTGAAACTTTTTGTTCTTTCTTAAGATGTCGTAGAAAGGTTTGCATCGATACGAGGATTTTGAAATGAACACCGGTGAGTGCGGCAATTTTTCCTGTCAATCTTTGGACGTCCTTGACAGATTGAGGTGATGACGGGTTGATAATAGCACGTATTTGTTGCAGGGGCGGCTTCTATGCCTCTTTTTAGTAACCATATAACCCAAAACTTGCCGGCCTTCATTCGAAGTTGCATTTAGGCGGATTAAGTTTCATATTGAAACAATCCAAGATGTCAAAAGCTTGAGAGAGGTTGCTTATGTGATCCTCGGCCTTCTTGGACTTTACTACCATGTCGTCGATGTATACCTCCATTGTGTCCCCAATCCGATCTTTAAACATTTTGTTTACGAGCCTTTGATACGTTGCACTGCATTTTTAGTCCAAAAGGCATGGCAATATAACAATAAATACTTGTGGGCGTTATGAAGGCAAGTGTCCTCTTGGTCGAGATGGTTCCATCGAATTTGTTGAAATCCGAGGACGCGTCCATGAATGTGAGGAGTTCATGTCGGAGGTGGCATCAACTAATGAATCTATGTGCGGCAAAGGGAAAGGATCTTTTGGGCGAGGCTTTATTCAAGTCGGTGAAGTCGACACAAACTCGCCATTTCCGTTTCTCTTCTCTACCACAACCACGTTTCCTAACCATCTTGGATAATCGACCTCCGTATCATGTTGGCTTTGAGTAAGTGCTCTACCTCTTCCTTGATGATCGATTTACGGTTTTACGCAAACTTCCTACGTTTACGGTGCACTTTGGTTTAAAGCTAGGATCTACGTTAAGTTTGTGAGTGATGACATCTTTCTTTGATGCACTGTCGTATGTCATCATGTTTCCAAGCGAAACTCTTTATTACGCTTCTTAATAGGTTCACAAGCTCCTCATCTATATCTGACGGGATGTCAGTGCCAATAAGTACTTTGATGTCCGGGTTGGAAGGGTCTAGCAATACTTCTTTCACATCATCCTCCCTAGCTTCCAGGACTTCACGTACTTTCCTCGGTAATTGCTATGCTTGTTTTGGAGATGTCGACGCCTTCATTGAAGTTTTATAACATTCCTTGGCTACTTGTTGATCACTGTAAATCTTAGCGACACCCCAAGGTGTTGGGAATTTCACACACTGATGGTAAGTGGAGGGTACGACCTTCATCCCATGAATCCACGGTCCTTCCAAGAATGACATTGTAAGATGTTGCGCAATCAATTACGCGTAACCGCTCCATGGTGTTGAGGCCACTTTGAGTATATTGGAAGTTTGATCTCCCCACCTTTTTCTTTGACTTCACCATTGAAGCCTACCAAAGATGAAGACTTTTTGATGATCTCCGATTCTCGGGATGTTCATTTCCTTAAGGGTACCCAACATAATAAGATTGACGGAGCTGCACCCATCTACCAGGATACGTCGTATTGTACAGTTGGCGTCTGCAAAGAAATAACTAGACCGTCGTGGTGAGGTTCTAGCGAGTTCTCTCGATCGCTTTCATCAAAGGTGATTGGATCTGGCGGAGCGTCGACATCCTGGGCCGTCTTTCCGGCTTCTCCTCTCTTGACTCCTTAGCATGTCGTTTTGCGGCGAATAGGATGTTCCACATATTTACGAGCCTCCACTAATGAAGTTGATCACCTTTGTTGATGCTCGGGGAGAAACCGGTCTTTCGGCTTTCATGAGGAGCTTACGCATTTTCAGCCTTCTTCTTTACGGATCCCAACAACTCCTTAAGATGTCCTTTCGAGAGCAAATAGCGATCCCCTTTCTTAACGCGATGCAATCTTCGTAACGTGTCCAAAGTCTTCATGGTAAGTGCACCATTTTGATTTGTCACGCCATCATGTGGTTTTGTCCGTTTTCTTTGGCCATCTCGGCTTTGTCTCCCGGGTTGCCCATTGCACGAGTACACCCGAAATGTCAACCGAAAAACAATAATCGAAATGTTAGGCACATTATCATTATCTTCATCCTCACCGTCTATTGAATTAATTTTGCTAGTGTCAATTCTCGGATAAGGATTGGGACGGTTGTTCTGCGATGGGACGATTCGGTCTTTCGTCGGGATGGTCATATGTCGACATCTTGGACGATGACTTCGATCTTCGCAGCTCATCTTCCTCCGAGTCTTATGAATCTCAATGCCACGCTCTGACTTCTTCTAGCCGCTTACAAGGAGTCATCACCAAATCTGATAATCTTGTGAATCTTTCTTCAACCCCATTTTGAATGCTTACGTAGGTACATCGACATGTCAAGATTGGGAACTTCTAGCACCTCTTTATTGAACCGGTGGACGTAATCCTTTAGAGTTTCATTAGGCTTGGGTCACATTGTAAAGATCACTTGTCAACCTTTCAAATTGTCGATTGCATGAGAATTGGTTGTAGAACATGTTGATGAGTGGGCGTATGAACCAATTGAACCTAGGGGTTGTCTAATCGGCCATTTGAGAGCTGGTCCAGGACAAGGTGGATCCAAATCCCTGCATAAGCAAGCCTCCCGGAATTGAAGCGGAATATGGATTATGTCCCTCTTTTCTTGATAGTGTGCAACATGCTCCTGCGGGTCCGCGGTACCGTCGTACAACTTCATAGATGAGTACTGTTTGAAACGCTTCGGGATGTCGACATTTGCAATTCTGGGACAAACCGGGATTGATTGTAACGATTTTGGGTCACTGGTTGAATTGGAGGAGTTACTCTGGCACGTTCATTATTAGCTCTCGAGATCCACGCATCTGTTTGGCTAGTGGATTTCTGCAAAAGGGTCGGCCATAGGAATACGATTGAAATTATTATTATTGAAAAGATTATTTAGCAAACCAGAGTTGTCCGTAGTAGTCGTGACGAGTAGTGTTGTCAATGAATGGGATGAATGGGGTGAATCTGCGGAAGATGGCGTCGATGGGGGGTCCCCAGGCAAAGATGTCGACATCATTAAAGATGTCCGCGGATGAGTTTGAGGAGGACTGCCCATTGGAATGAATTCACTCGAAATGTAGATCCTCGGTGTTGTCAAAGTTGAGAACCCTTGCACGCGGTGGTGATATGTTCTCAAGCCGAGATGCGATGAGTTTGTTGGTCTTTCTGCATCTTAATCATGGAATTGGTCAACACCTTCGAATTGTTGTCTTGCCGGTCCAACCTTTGATTCAACCTTGGTCGGGATACTCGGATGTCAGCATCTGCATTGGAAGAGGTTGCCCCCTTTTGTGGAGTCTTCGTAGGTTGAGTTGGCTGAGGCCCGGTCTGAGGAGGTGGTGGTAACAAGCTGGTTCTACCTCCTGATGTGGGAACAACGGCGGGACCTTTGCCGGCGGAGGACACATTGGGGGGTGCAGACATAGTGAACTTGATCAGGAAATGATCCAAATAACCGATAAACCACGAGGCCCCTCGGTGGGCGCCAAATTGTTTTGGTAGAAAAAACAATAGAGTAGAATCTTAACTTAGTTTAGTGTGTGGATTTAACAATAAGGAGGGAACTATGGAATTCGATTATATGGAACAAAAGCATAAAAAAGAGATAATGACACCACGATTTGTTAACGAGGAAAACCTTGGAGGTGATAACCTCTTTGGAAAAAACCCCGGGAGTTAGGTCTCCAACCTTAAAAGTTTTACTATAATGATCACGAATACAACTTTGGAAGATAATGGAGAGGATTACAAGAGCTTGAGTGTCGAGTGTGTGCGTATGAGCAATAATGTGTTTTTTCCGTCTCCATTTTCCCTTAAATACAAGTAGATATGAAAGAGTCAACACGGTTCCTACAATCTCGGGATTTTGGTTTATCATTTCAACCTCCGTGAGACCAAGTCGCCCGAGCTGTTGAAGATTTGTTGAACGTGCTGGAGAATATCCCGCATTCCTTTCTTAATTACTGAAAAATAAAAATAAAATATTAGGAAATATTGAATAAGTAAATATTAGAACAATACTTACAGGGTAATGACATCTCGGTATGCAGGATCAACTGAAGATGTCGCCATGTTGAAAAATACCCACAACACCATCCATGAACTGAAGTCCACCAATTTTCGCCTTCAAGAAGAGGAGCCATGTTTCCTAGGTTGTCAGGTGCACACAATACCTCAACAGCATCTAAAATATCTCTACCATTTCTCCTTAAAACGAACCTCACTTCATTACAACGTCCATCTGCCACAACATACTTAGCAACTTCATCATGAAGTTGGTCAGTATCAAAGATAACTGACTCTCCTCTCAAAAGGTATAGGTGAGGATTAGGGGCTAAATTGAACCCTTGAGGAGGAAAAAAATAAGCAGGTAAATTCATATTTGTTGAAGCAAAAAGTTTGACACAAAAAATAAAGGGCAAAATCTGATATTTATAGAAATGAGTAGGCATTCAAATTTATTTCAGCCCTCAACTAACCGATGGCAATTTACAAATCATTGCGCCTATCCATTACTCAAACGTAGACCTATATAACTTCTCATTATTAACACGTACAGAGATATATTAACGCAAATCAAATCAACAAGCAAATCAATAGCAGAAGCTAGAGTAATTAAAATTACCTGCAAATTCGGCGTACCGATGAACACCTCAGTTGTGACGTATTTTATTGAGCCCTAATTTGTCTTCTAGAGAAAAATTGACAGAGTAATTAATGTAATTAAGCAAGCGCCGGATAAATCAATCAAAGGCCTGGAGATTTAAATGACTATGATGGACAGGAAGGTGAACGGCGGTCGGGAGTGGCGCTAGATTTGTATATAAGGTTTCCACCTAATTTCTCTCTCAACTCCTAAATGAAGTCCAGAATATACGAGGAGTATAATCTAATCGCTGAAATAAAATACCCACTACTACCAAATTACTCTCCTTTATTCCCAAAATGTCTTCAAGGCCCATCCAATAGTTTACACTACAATTTCTGATATAGTCATCGACATTTTAATAATATCATAAAAGTCCCTAGACCAAATAAACCCCGTGCATAGCACGGGCTTCCTACTTGTTGGATTGGAAAAGAGAGAGAGTTGTTTTGGATAGAGACAGTAAGAGAGAAGATAATAATGCAATTGTGTTTTCACCAATGTGTCTCATGATACGCAATTTTTATCTCATTTAACTTTTCAATTGAGTTTTTTATACTTTCACTTGACATCTTTATTAGTTATATGATTTATTCTATAATAATTATCCAATATTATATAGAGAGAGAAAAGATGAAAGTGATTATAAACTATAGCTTTCACATGTCAATTTATGATATTTATACATTTCACATTATTAATCAACTCTTTACATACGTATTAAATTTGAATTTATCTTTGACATTAATTATTCTATTTATATTCATACATTTTCTTATCCAAATTATAACTTACATTTAATTGGTACATGTATTATTCAAATAAATAATACATGATACATGTTCTTTATTAAATGACCAAATAATTTAGTCAACTATATAATCAAATAAGTATTCATTGTATATAGTATTCTAAGATATACATTTCTATTTATGAACATGTAATATTATTTTATTATACTTATCCATTTGAATATTTATAATTATCGATGAAATGTATCAACTAATACGTAATACATAGAATACAAAGTGTTGCAACAATTTGAAAGCTCATTTCATTTGGAAGCATGAGAATTTAAAAAATTCTTTTAACGCGTGATGTAACACTCCCTGAAACTTTTTCACGAATTTTAAAATACGTATAGATTTGAAATAAGTGACCTTAAGTCGCACTGATTTAATACTAACAAGTTCAAGGCAATAATGATTTAATATCAAGGCCCCGTTTGATTCGTTGTAAAGTGGAGGAATGGAATGCTCAATTCCATTTCCCCAAATTATTTGGTATGTATGGTTAAAGTTTTTTTAAATTTTTCATTTCGCTGGAATGACCAATTTCATCAAAGGTAAGAATTTGTCATTTCCTCCAAATATGGGAGGAATGATAAATTCCTTCGGCGATGAAATTCAAAAAAAAAATTATGACCAAAATACCCTCAAACCCAAATCACCCTACCTACCCCGGCCCCCACCCCCTGCCTACCCCACCCACCCAGCCCCACCCATCCAGCCCCTGCCCTACCACCCCCCACCCCCCATGAAAATTTTTTTTTTATCCATTTTGCATACCCCTGCCTACCCCACCCACCCACCCAGCCCCTGCCCTACCACCCCCACCCCCCAAGAAAAATTTTTTTTTTACTCATTTTGCATATCCCTGCCTACCCCCATCCAGGCCCCTGCCTCTACCGGCCCTTACCCCCAACCCCCCACGAAAAAAAAAATTTACTCATTTTGCATATCCCTGCCTACCCCACCCACCCAGCCCCTGCCCTACCACTCCCCACGAAAAAAAAATTTACTCATTTTGCATTCCCCTACCTAAACCCCCCCATCCACCCCGCCCTACCACCCCCACCTACCCCCCACTCCCCACGAAAAAAATTACTCATTTTGCATACCCCCGCCTACCCCACCCATCCATCCCCTCGCCCTACCCCCGCAAAAAAAAAATAAATAATTTTTTTACTCATTTTTCGTACCCCTGCCTATCCCACCCCACTCCCCTCCAAAAAAAAAAAATTTTTTACTCATTAATTTTTTAAAAGAAGGATAAATTGGATATTTTATATGCTTTCATTTCATTCCTATAATTTATATTTTCAAACCAAACATGATTTACCAAGAAATTGAATGACAATTTCATTTCATTCTGTGCCAACCAAATGGAAGGGTTTGACCAGTTTTTTTTCATTCCAACTCCTTCAGAAATTCAATTCCATTGACCATTTCATTCCTTCACTTTTTTTCCATCGAACCAAACGGTCCTACCTAACAAGTTCAAGGCAATAAACAAAGTTTTTAGCTTGTATGAATAAATTTCTTAATTACCTCTCTTTGTCTAGCTAGCTCTTTTCTTTTCTTTGGCTGGTAATTTATATACTCCCCCCTTCCCTCCGTTTCAAAATAGTTTTATTTGATTTTTGATAGACAACATAAGTGAATTTTGACAATATATTAATGAAAATCTAATCATTCAAGTGATAATTTAAAAAATGCTATTGATAAATTAATATCGAGTGAAATTTTAAAAATTATTATTAATAAATCATTAAGAAATTTTTCGATAGCATTTTTTTAAAAATATTAGAATAATTAGATCAACATTAATATTTAGTCAAATTTATTTGTCTTGACAATCAAAAATCGAATAAGATAATTTTTTCAGAACAAAGGAATATTTGGGATCAGTTGAAATGTATGTCCATGTCCATGTACATAATATATGATGCTTTGTGGTCTTGTGGTATGCTAACCGACCTCCCTTTCGGAGGTCATAGGTTCAATTTCCCTTGGGGATCTTATATGTGGAAATATATATCATGAGTTTCAGGTTCCTTTGGAGTCTCCCAAGGCACAGCCGAGCGGTTAAGGAAGCAGCATTGCTGGGCTTGCAACCTCAGCGTGGGGAGTTCGAATCTTGACATGAGCAGCTGGAGCAGCCAATTAATTGGTGATGTAAGAGTGATGTAAATGCCTCCTGGTGGTCAAGGATTAGTCCGACGAAGCTGAGAACTTGGGTATTAAAAAAAAAAAAAAAAAACCTAATGACTTTCTTGATAATTTCTTGAATTTCACTGTCATCTACAGTAATAATAATAATAAAATAATAATAATAATGCATAAAAAGTTCAGTCACACTTGAGATGGCTTGCTGACTTCGCAACTAACTTCATGTTCCATGACTAGGTCTACCTATGTCTCTATGATTGATTTCCAATTGTTTTTCTTTTTTTTTTTAATACAAAGGGAGACACCAAAATAATTAAGTGCATTGAGTTGAGACTTGCAGACAAAACTGTACAACAAAAAAGCAAAATCATTGTCTCAAAATAATTTGAAATTTGTTAACATGAATCTTTATCAAATAAAAGAGGTGAAAAAAAGTTTTTAATATGTTTTTTGTTTTTAAATAAAATAAATAATTAAATAAAAGCTAAAAAACAATTTAAAATATATAATAGGTGAAAATAAATTTTGAAAGTTCTTTTGTAAATAAATAATAAATAAATGAAATCCCATCATCAATTTGATATTTTTCCCTCCAATTCAATTACTTCAACATCATAATTTCTTCTACGTACGTGAACCGACATATAAATTTCAGAGTTTACTTCAATTGGTTTTAAGTATAGATCTACTATAAGGCATAAAAGGGGTTATATGGGTATTATTAATGTAGTAATTATTATGTTTTTGAGACATAATTAGTAATTGCACTTAATAGCAGACCATGCTTAGACTTGGAAAGCCTTGAAAAGAATCATATCATGTGATGAGGGTAATTTGGTTGTAAGGGACAATTTTGGAATGCCACGAAAATTGGCATGGACATGCAAATGTGCTTTAGATATCAGGTCATAGCATTACGATGATTAGATGTGATTTTAGCCATCTATTAAATCGTTTAAGGGGCAAAAATGTCATTTTTTTATTTTCTGAATTTTATTTTAGAAATTTTTATTTGTTTTATTTCTTTATTATTAGTGAGTAATAGTTTTCTTATATTAGTAGACGGTTGTTAGATTATGTTAGGTTGTATATAGAAATGCTAAGGAGTCATAGATAGTATCAATCATGCATATGGGAAATTATCACTGGAACACAACTATACTTGATTACTAGCTCCCAGTTTAAGGATTACCCAAATCATGCAAACACAAACTTTTTTGTGATTGAGATTGGCATGAGCCTAGGTAGGAAAAATGCTTCCCTTGTTTTAGAATATCATTCATTTTACCCAGTCATCTCCACTAAGGTAGGTCCGTCGAAGTATCATTTACGGTGAGACTATCAAATCACGTTATTTACTAGAAAAAACTTGATTCATCTCGCAAAATTAAATGAATCAAAATATTAAGTCACTAGCGACCACCAACTTCCGTTCAACCAATCTAATAACTACCCCACGAGGTGGTAAAATTATTAAATATTACAGCGGAATAACAAATCTTTAGTTTGTGAAATGATGTGATCGTCTACGAATTAAGCTAGAGTGACCCTTTGCATGAAATTAAGTATAATAAAGGCCTTAGCTAGCTAGGAAAGAAAAATGAAGTAATGATAAGAAGAAGACCCCATGGATGGTCTGTGTTGTGCATGCGGAGGCAAGATTTTTGAGTTTGATGTCTCTTTATTGCTTGCTAGCTCTCGATCACATTTGTTAGATATCTATTGTTTATTTTGCAGATTTAAATCATCTTTCTTTGATTTCACGCAAACTTTACAATTTTCTATCTCTTCATGAATATATATATGTATATATATATATATATATATATATATATATATATATATATATATATATATATATATATTCTCCCTCCGTCCCGCTAGTAACCGCACTGTTACTGTTTGCGCGCGGATTAAGGAAAAAAATAATGATATAAATGTTGTGAGTGTAAAAGTAAAATAGGAGAGAGAATGAGTGGAGGGAATAGTAAATTATAATGGTGTTGTGAGTATTAAAATAATGTAGGAGAGAGAATGAGTGGAGGGAATAGTAAAGATTCTTTACCATTTTAGGAAGTGTGCGGTTTGTAATGGGACACCCAAAATAGAAAGTGTGCGGTTTGTAGCGAAACAGAGGGAGTATAAAATTTGGCTTACATCATGCTTGCAACTTCAAATAGTATCTGGTGTTCATTTCATGCATATGATCTTTTGCTTGAGCGAGACAAGCTTTAGTTTTAATTTACTCCTCATTTTAATTTTAAGATTCAAAAAATTGGTTGGTTCGAGAATTAAAAAAAAATAAAAATAATGTGGTGTGATTGTAGATAGTTGGTAGGAGATAGAAAGTGAGATATGAAATAGTTAATGGATAAGTATTGTTGGAAAAATAATAAAGGTGTCTGAAAATTGGATTTAAATAAAAAATAATATTTGGAACGGACTTTTAATAAATTAAATAGTCGAGGCAATAGTTGGACTCCACAAGACAAAATTGTCCCATGCTAACGATATTCGGCACTTGCTTCCAAAACACAACGACTTATCTAACTGCGGATTGCAACAATACAATAGAAGCATCAGCGAACTACTAAATATTATCATTATGGAAATTTTCTTTGACTCTAAATGCAAGATAATGATCTCTGAATACTTTTGTGTTAATGGATGTAAGTGAATGAAACTAACCAGGAGGGGGTCTATTGGTAGTTTCTGAAGAGACAGAGATGTCTTTTGACAAACATGCATATTTGCATCCGTACGAATCTGGACCATCGATCGTGACTCTTAAATCACACGCAAGCCCCCCGGGCACATGCGGATCAGCCAATCCATCCCAACAAGCGCCACTCACCGACCACGGACAGGTCGTGTCCATTCGCTCTGATCCGCGAGCCGCTCCAACCCAAGCCGCTCAGATTCATCCAAAACGCCTCACTCGAGACAAGTATGACAAGTGAAACCCACAAATAAAGAGGTAATAAAAAGTTTTCATTTTATAATTTTGAAACTTTAGATGGAACAATCTTTTGGAAAAAAATTGAAACTTAAAATGGGTCAGAGAAAGTATTTCTTTAGTATTGTACTTATTTACTCCATCTTTGAGCCATTAATTTCTTATTCATTCGGAAATGATTTTGAGAAAATAAAGACATTTTCTTAATTTACTCATAACGAAGATTATTATTTCGTAACTTATTTCATTTTTTATTAAATGAAACTTTCTTGATAATTGGGTCAAAAACCTAATGTCTAAACCCATTTCCATCAAATATGACACATGAGACCCACAAATAAAAAAGTAACAAAATGTTTTTATTTTGGAATTTTGAACTTTAATACGAGATAACCTTTTGGAAAATTTTTAACCTTAAAATGGGACGAAGAGAGTATTTCTTTTAGTATTGTATTCATTTATTCCCTTATTACTGTTGTGTCCCAAAATAAATATTGTATATTATCAACTAAGTAGAACTTTAATCAATAGTTATTAAAAAATGATTATCTTTGATGATGCCAAAATCGTCAAAATAGCCCAAATCCAAGCGATGATTGCTCCGGTGATTGCAAGGCCTGAAAATAAGAGAAAACACGTAAACTAAGCCGGGGCGGATCCGGCTAAAGGCCCTCCGACGTGAGAGTAAGTTCACGATTTGTATATGAGAAAACAAATTGACAGAGTTTTCCCAATGTAAAAAGTAACGTACCCAATTATGAGTCATGGGGCTTGTATTTATAGGTATGGATTGATAGAATCCATGTTGAAGTAAACTTGTAAAGTGATAAGATGTAATCCTATGAGAATTATATCTGTTAAGGAGTCCTTGTTTGACTTGAAGTGGTGTAGTGGGTTACAATCCTGATTGGATCATGAATGTATAATCCTTGTTGTATAAGGACTGTATAATCTGCTAGCCGGAACGCCGAGGAACATGAATGTTCTACCTCGGCCTAGGCATATAGACCGAGGTAAATGAATCTGCTTCCTCGTCATTTGGAGATTGGCCGACACGGAGATGTGCCGGGGTAAATGATTTTGTTTCCTCGTTACAATGATGAAACGCCGAGGTAAGAACTTTTCTCTCCTCATCACTTGCGACATGACGGCCCAAGAATGATGTCCCAAGGCCGAGGCACATGCTCCTCGGCATATGAGGAAGGCCTTCTTCGACCCTAATACTTGGGTGCTGAATTATGTTAAGGGCCCAATCCATTGAGGCCCAGCTCGGGCAAACCCATAGTCGTATCTCGGTTTATACTGTTCAGTGGCCCCCGACTTTCTAGCTCGGATTAGGACGAGTAGAAAGTCACATCGTCCTCGGCATATGGGATACGAACGGGTTTGACACGTGCCCTCGGAGTCGCTTCGTATAACTGACGGTTGCCATTCTGGGGCCCCCCAGTCTTGTCACGCCTCGAAACCGTCATTTTGTATTTAATTCTTGGGGCGCCAGACCCGGGTTTTAGCTTTACCCATGGGTTTGACCCGATTAAGGAGTTATAAAAGCTAAAACCCTTCTCATTTCACCCTTTACAGACCACAAACATTTGAGAGAGAATAGCAAGGTTCAGGCGACATTCCGGCGATCTTAGTCTTGTTCAGCCCAGTTTCCGACGAGCTTGTTTTTTTCGACGAAGTAGCATCCTGTTGTGATTCCATCAATTTCTCCAAACTCAGGTATGAAATCTCTTCCCTTTTGTGCATTTTGATTCTGATTTCCAGCTTTCTAGGGTTTATTGGGAAGAATCTTGAATATGCCAAGAAAAGGCGAACCACCATTGTTAAAGAATGAAGCTTTTCTTCATGAATTCTCAAAACTTCAAGTCTTTGATTTTCTTTGTATTTTGTATGAACTTTCTTGAATATTGAATGAACTCCCCCTTTCATTTTTGATTCCCCTTAGAAATGGCTCGTTCTTGGGACCATTCCCCCCGATTCCGTTATGGATATCATACTGGCAATCTGAGGGTCTATCGTAGAGAGAGAGAGGTCCATGGTTGATGCTCACCCTGGATGATGTAAGCAAGCAGTTGAGAGGTTATGGTCGAACTCGTTTATTCCTCCAATACCCTGATTCCACAAGAGTAGATAGGATTGAGTCTGGTTCACCCAACATTATAGTTTTTGAGGATAGGGCTGAGATGATAGAGCACATTGACCTGTTCTATCCAGCCTCCGATCGCGAAATGCGTGAGCGCCTGAGAGGTACGGCTCCCTCCTCAGCCTTATGAAATGACGAGGAGGGGAATCTCCCTTCCCCGTCCTAAATCAGCCATTGACGAGGTTACTAACTTTGTCTCCTCGTCTTTATGCAGATATGACGGGAAGAGAAGGAGAACCCTCCTCGTCTACTCAAATAGTTGACGCTTTCATGGAAGATGCACAAGCTGATGGACGCCTGGCCCGAAGAAGAGGAGGCCGAGGAAAAGGAGGCCTAGGATTAGGAAAGCGACAAGAGAGGACCCCAAGAGCCGGGGATCCCATGTTGGAAAACGTCCCTCGTCTGAAGGGCCTTCCTGTGCTAGACAGGAAGAGTTTCATGATGAAGTTAGGCCGAGCTCCCATCCAAAGGGCCTTGGACGAGGACGTGTACGACACCCTGGTAAAGGGGAAGGCCAGTAGGGACCATCTGCTCTGCCGTAAGGGACTCATGTTGGCTGAGGTAGTGATCTCGTACTTTTGACTTCGTTGTTTTTACTTGTGATTGCTCATAGTTATAACACGAGTTTTCCTTGCAGCAAGCTAGCATTGCGGCCTATGAGGATGTCTTGGCCAAGGCCCAAGAAAAACGAGTGGTTGAGGCCAAAGCTGCTCAGAAGGTGAGTGAAGCCAAGGCGGCTGACTTGGCTGAACTCTTGAAGGCCAAGGAGGCCGAGCTCGAAGCTGCTCAGGCCAAGGTTGAGGCCGAAGTAAAGAGAGCCGAGGAAGCTCGTGCTCAGGCCAAGGACGCCAGAGATAAAGCCGAGGAACAACTCCGGCTGAAAAATGCTGAGGTGGAAGAGGCAAAGAGGGCTAAGGCCGAGGTCCAAACTAGGGTCGAGGAAGCCGAAGCCAAATGCCGAGGGTTTGAGGCTACTCTTCCTGCTAGGGAAGAGGAGGCTGTTACCCGTTTTAAAGAAAGCCAGGCCTTTAAGGATGCCATGCTGACCAGCTCGGCCTTCCAAGATGCCGTGAATGATCAAACGGCCACCATGTTCGAGGACGGGTACCTACACCTTGCTCGGAGCATCCTGGCTGACCCCTCCACCGGCTTAGATATCAACAAAGTAGCCATGTTGATCTGCCGAGATCAGTATAGCGAGGAGGTTAGGGCTCTCCATCACCTGGTTCCCTTTTTTGAGAGCAACTTGGAAATAATCGCAGCCAAGGATGCTCAGGCCTGCAGAGAAGTGTGGAAGCCGGCCTCCGTTGTCCCCGGCAATCTTAAAGCCTTGGTGGAGGCGATCCAAGACGAGGAGGAGCCTGAGGCCGGGGAAGACGAGGTGGGAAGAGAGGTCGAGGAGACTAACTCTCGAGCTGATCAAACCGATCTTCCTCCCCCTGGCACTATCACAGAAGACTGGCTCGAAAAGCCTTTTGACGACGGGCAGCAATCTTAGGATAGTTTTCCCATTTTTTACTTGTGTAATAGATGGTAGGGTTTGTAATTTTCTTTGAATATCAATGAAAAATCCCTTTGTCATGATTCGTGTTATTTCAATGACTTGCTTATATTTTTGTATGCTAGGCAAGGGCACTAGACTTAAGAAGGTGGGATCCAAGGAGGGTTCCTTGCTCCCTAATTGTTGAGCAAGTGGTTAGGCCGAGGAAGGACTCCTCGGCTTTAACTATACTCTTAAGTTATTTAGGCCGAGGAAGGTTTCCTTGGCTTTAAATGTGTTGTAATCCTGAATCAAGGTGGACCCTTGGTAGGACGTTTGTTAAGCCATCAGGCCGAGGAAAATCCTCGGTCTTGGCTGTTATGTTTGTAATGTTTGTAATCCTGAATCAAGGTGGACCCTTGATAGGATATGTGGTAAGTCATTAGGCCAAGGAGGACCTTTGGTCTTGACTGTTGGTAATCCTGAATCAAGGTGGACCCTTGACAGGATGTGCTAAGCGATCATGTGAGCACCCCAACTCGGGACCTAAAGCGTATCCCGAGCTTGAGGAGCCCAACTAGGAAATCTCCTCTCTAAATTTTAAAAACTTTTATTTTCCTTTTAAAAGAAAAACCATTTTCAAATACCAATTAAACCAATTAATAATATCACCACTCCACAACTTCCATAAACCATAAATGATTTCTTACATCGAAACTCATACTTAACTTTGTTTTACAAAAGAGTTCATACACATCTTCTCAAAAGAGTTTTACTAAATAAATACACCCAGACAACCAACTTATACACTTAACCTGACAAGTCCCCAAAAGCAAAAGTCCACAATTTAACCCCGGCCTCACTGGTTCCAGTCACCTGTCTCAGCACAATCTAAAACAGTAAAAGGGAAGGGGTGAGAATAAATCTCAATGAGCTATTATGAATGCAGCAAGATGCCAAACAAGATGCAACACATAGCATGGTAGCACATAACACATTATAAAAGCGGTAAACACCTTACGTTACCTCATTTTACCTTTTCCCGTCTGAACAATAAGTCGTACAACGTGGGAGTAAAACTCCACTCTTTGGTGAATTGCCTCCAGCACATTCACCTCTTATAGGACTCATACTCCAGAGATCCATATAAGAAAAGATACCTATAATAGAGTATCCAACAATAATATCGCTAACTGTAAAGCTTTAGGCTTAATACAGAAGCATTCCCCCCGTACACCAATTGCAACAGGTCTGTAAAGCCTTTTGGGTCAATACAGTCGTTAGCACACCCACTCTGTGGCCACAGAGGGGACGGTCCCAGGTATGATGAACCTTCAATCACTTATAGAACAAATCCATAATTGATTGAATTTCATTATACCCCCGAATATCAACATGTTCAAGCACAATATAGATACTTGAAACATAATCCACAAAAGGGATAATCATGTAACAACATGGTAATGTATACTCATGAAATCAATACCATAGTGCAACAACCATTTAGTACACTATGCATCATAATATAACAACATGGTAATGTATACTCATGCTAATCAATACCATCAATGAATATAAATTCAAGTAAGGTAACCATATAACCAAATAATCCACACTTGGGATGCAATGTAACAACAAGTCAAATATTCCACACTTGGGATGCAATGTAACAACAAGTCAAATATTCCACACTTGGGATGCACATAACAGTATGTCTAATAGTCCATACTTAGAATATTATGATAACCATATAATCAATAATTCCACAACTTGGAATAACAATGCCACAAGGTGATACATACCCATTACTAACTAGCTCAATAGTGAACCTATAGCTTCTATACTATTGCAACTACTCACCAAAGATATGGAGTAAGTAAGGCCACTATGTATCATAAACCATTCCTACATTTTCATTATACAACCTCGAATAACCTTAATAAAAGTTCAAGATCTATTTCCCAAGTTGGAACTATTGTGGTGAAGTACTAATCAAACTTAACAATTGTTTCCCGGACAATGATCCATATTACAAGGTCCCGATAGAGATTCAAGTTAAGTTATTAAGTTGTAGTCACAATGCTTAAGTAGCCCAAGTTCTACTTTAATCTAAGTTGAGAAGGGTTGATTAATATCCGAAAGTGATTAGGTTCCATTAATTTATAGTGGTTAGGATTCTCAATCCATCCTACAAGATCATTATATAATAAGACAAGGCCTCTATGAAGGTTCAAGCTCAATTTACTAAGTGGGAGTCACAATATATAAGGGACCAAACCAGGTTGCTACACAAATTCTGGTTCAGATTCAAAGTTCAGTTTCCTGGGGTCTTGGGCGACCGCCCATACCTCTTGGGCGACCGCCCAAGAGGGTTTTTCAAGCAATATAGTTTCTGGACACATGGGCGGCCGCTCATGCCCCTTTGGGCGACCGCCCGAGTGCACTGGCCGAGAAATTCCTAAGTTTCCCTTGTTGTCTCTTACCATTTTTTCTTTCCTTTACCATACTTCTTATACTCATGAACACCAAGAAATTTCTAATTCAATAAGGTTATCATAAAATCATATAAACCCAAAATAAGTGATTCTAAATTATTTATCATTATAACCTTCACCCATTTCAAATCCTCTAGGTTATCTTCCAAGATCACAAACTTCATTCTATTCCATTTACTACCCATTCAACTCCTATAAAATTCCCAAAGCATGAACCCAACATCAAAGAACAAGGAGAACATTAAGGAGAGTATGAACAAGTAAGAGAAGGGAAATCATAACAACTCACTTAGCAATTATGAAGTGGAATAAGAATCTTCTTAGCTCAATGTGTTCCTCTTGTCTCCACGAATCCAAAAGTACACCCGGATCTTCAAATGGAGGAGGCTTGGATTTAATAGAATTTTTGGAAGGATTTATTTAGGAAGGCTTCCATGGAAATTAGAAGAAGGAAGAAGAAGAAGAAGATGAAGATGAAATGATGGGGAGGATGGAGAAGTATGGGAGGTGAGGCTTCTTTTGACTAAAGAGGGGGGGGGGGGACAAGGTGAGGGATTTAAGGGGAAGGAATGGCCCCCCACCAATACCCTCCTTCTTACTCTCTTTTTCTATTTCTATTCTTTACTTTACCCTACACAAAATATCTACCCACATTTTATTTATTTTATCCATTTCCAATATTATAATTCTCCCCAGAATATTATTTTATTTTCCAATCATTTCATTTTAATATTAAGAAATCAAAGATATAAAATAAACACATAATATTAAAAATAATATTAAAAGCACATATTATGATACTAAAATAGGTGCCTAGGTTTAGGGTCGTTACATTCACTCCTCCTTAAAGAAAATTCGTCCCGAATTTTAAACTTGATTACCTTAATGATCCATAACAAGGGGTACCTTCCCAAACATTTCAATTTACCACTTTCAACTAGTTTCCTCAAGTCATGATTCTTATGTACATTATCAAAACCCTAGAATTTAATCCCGGAATTGAAATCCTAATAACTCTCAACGTTTTCCTCACATAATTCAAATTTGTCTAAACATCCTTAATTGCAGAATTCCACACGTACGAAGGATCATAAATAAATTTTCTCATACCAATCTTTAGATAATACCCATTCAATGCTAGACTAAGCTGCTATTATACTAAACTCCCTTAAGATTAATAGAACTTCTCCAGTTGAAAAGAAATTCAACACACAATCTATTCTTCAAAATTCTGGATAATCTCCTCATCTTGTGACTATCCTCTAATCCTATTAAATTCTGAATCACCGTTGGACTTCCTTTAAAGTCTCCACATTCTATGGGCCTATCCTGACTAATTGCAACAATGTCTCGCCTTAATACTCAAAGGATACGCTTGACGACACATAATCCTTTCGGCAAATCGCATTCGAAATCACAATAACTTTTCCGAATAATATAAAATGACGCAATTAAAATCTTTTAATAGTTCCAACCATCTCTTAGGCTTATAGATCTCTCCCCCTCGAATAACTAAATTCTCCAAACTCATAGGATCGGTCACAATTCTCAAAAGGAAACTTCAAAAAGATAAGATTCTTACTTAGATAACGCAACACAATTGTAGTCACTCTTAAGTAAGGAATAAGAAAATTTCCGCTTTATCTAAGTTAACTTCCTCAAAGCATAAGCTATCACTTTCACATTTCTCATAATTTTACAACCAATTCTTCCTCTAATACGCACTTAAAACTCACAAAGTTCTCACATTCACTAGGTAAGGTAAGGATCGGATCTATAGTTAATCTTTTCTCCATTTCTACCAATATTATTCACTCTTGTTACATCTTACACCATTGACGTCTTTCCGAGTTATCTAAACCAATGATTTTATAATTCTCGAGAATTCCTTGAAAATTCCTTTTGTAGCACTTTGCCAACCTCAAAGATTACGGACACAATCCTCGTAAGATCCATGGTAACTTCCAAGCTTAAAACTATAGAACCCCAAATTTTGAAAACTTCTCGAGCCAACTCACACTAGCTAAACTTTGCATACAAGTACTTCTCACCAAGGATTATTAACCCTATCCTTCAATGATTTTCATGATCCTCTCGGAACTTTAATTAACAAAGAGACCCTCAATTCTAATTACCATAAAGCCATCAAAATAAGGCTTAAAAATTCTGCTTATCATACTTAGAATCAACACATACGATACCTTGATGAAAATACAATTACCATCTACTCACAACTAGCACGAAAATTTTCCGGAAAGACTTCTTATGCAAGTCTAACACCAACCAAATACCTTTTACACTTTTTAACCAACATTTTTCTGGCTTAAACGCATATATAACAAGAATACCATATAAAGGTTTATCTATATCAAATACCAATATAATCAAATTGGGTATAGAAAAGAAGACTCATTTCTTATGATAGTCTATCAACATAACAACTACTTAACCCTCCAGGTCAAGTATATCTCCTATTTACAAATTGGAAATCATACCAAATCAACTGGCAATACATACTCAGTCATGACCACATCACTATCGTGGTAAATCAAGGGAGGTTCGAGGTATCCTCTCATAAGATCAGAATCCTCTAACAATAAAACAACATCTCAAACAATGTATGTCACATATAAGCAAAATGTGATGCCAAACATAAATGATATGCAACAGGATCTATAAAATATGACCCCTAATTCTGAGACAGGGAATATACCTCTAGTAACCTCTGAGGAAGCTATCTCTCCTAGGTTCGAAACATGTACTCGACCATAGACCTTCTCTTTCAGTTCTCCTTCGCTATCTCTTTTGGTACCACCTCTTTGACGTCCACCCGGCTGACCGCTGCTTGAAACTCGTCCCTGGAGAAACTTTGGACAATTCCTCCTAAAGTGTCCCATTTCTCCACACTTAATACATTTACCTTGCTTACTCCAACAATGATCTTCGGTATGCCCAATCTTTTTGCAAAATTTACACTTCATCCCATACTGTTTGGATTTTGGCCTAGATGAAGAAGCTACAACAAACTCTCCTCTCACACTTTCTGAAGTTAAAGTCCTTGGCTGTCCTCTACTGATTTTGGATCCTTGTCCTATACACTTTGGCTTGTTTCCAATCTCACTTCCGGATCTTCCACTATTTTCCTCAATGTCCTTTTCGACCTTATATGCCCTATCTATGACTGTCTGATAATCGATGAAACTATCAATCCATAATTTCTTCCTAAACTCACTCCTCAAACCTGTTACAAACTTCTGAACCCTTTTCACTTCATGCGATACCAAATGAGGGCAACACTTAGCTAATTCCTCAAACCGGACCGAATACTGATTCACCGTCATGTTCCCTTGTTTTAGTCTTAAGAATTCAATCTCCTTCTTATCCCTTGTAACCATGGAAATGAAATAGTCCTCGAACTGTTGAGTGAAATTATCCCAAGTCTGGGGCGTATGATCCCGCTCCCAACTTTCCTTCACAATCTGCCACCACTGATCAGCTGGACCTTCAAGTTTGAAAACGGCATACCTAACTCTCTCTTTGTTGGGACTTCCTATAACCTCGAAAATCCTATTCATTTCTGCTAACCATTTTTCTGCCTTTAACGGATTCGGATCTCCGTAAAAGCTCGGTGGGTTCATCTTCACAAATCTTTCTAATCCATCACTTTGGTATCCCTCAGGTTGATTCGGAACCGATCCTCTATTCTCCATATTATGTACAAACATCCTGAACAATTTCATCATCTCTTCATTCTGATTTCCACCTATACCCATATCTCCTTCATTTTCTAGAACCCTTCGCCGATCATCATTGCTTAGGCCATTAGAACGAACTCCTGCATTAAACACTCGGCGTTAATTACCACACATTCCCCCTTAGTTTAGACATCTACCCTTGACCTCTAAACTAAGCTCTGATACCAACTGTGAGCACCCCAACCCGGGACCTAAAGCGTATCCCGAGCTTGAGGAGCCCAACTAGGAAATCTCCTCTCTAAATTTTAAAAACTTTTATTTTCCTTTTAAAAAGAAAAACCATTTTCAAATACCAATTAAACCAATTAATAATATCACCACTCCACAACTTCCATAAACCATAAATGATTTCTTACATCGAAACTCATACTTAACTTTGTTTTACAAAAGAGTTCATACACATCTTCTCAAAAGAGTTTTACTAAATAAATACACCCAGGACAACCAACTTATACACTTAACACGACAAGTCCCCAAAAGCAAAAGTCCACAATTTAACCCCGGCCTCGCTTGGTTCAGTCACTGTCTCGGCACAATTTAAAACATTAAAAGGGAAGGGGTGAGAATAAATCTCAATGAGCTATTATGAATGCGGCAAGATGCCAAACAAGATGCAACACATAGCATGGTAGCACATAACACATTATAAAAGCGGTAAACACCTTACGTTACCTCATTTTACCTTTTCCCGTCCCGAACAATAAGTCGTACAACGTGGGAGTAAAACTCCACTCTTTGGTGAATTGCCTCCAGCACATTCACCTCTTATAGGACTCTTACTCCAGAGATCCATATAAGAAAAGATACCTATAATAGAGTATCCAACAATAATATCGCTGACTGTAAAGCTTTAGGCTTAATACAGAAGCATTCCCCCCGTACACCAATTGCAACAGGTATGTAAAGCCTTTTGGGTCAATACGATCGTTAGCACACCCACTCTGTGGCCACGAGAGGACGGTCCCAGGTATGATGAACCTTCAATCACTTATAGAACAAATCCATAATTGATTGAATTTCATTATACCCCCGAATATCAACATGTTCAAGCACAATATAGGTACTTGAAACATAATCCACAAAAGGGATAATCATGTAACAACATGGTAATGTATACTCATGAAATCAATACCATAGTGCAACAACCATTTAGTACACTATGCATCATAATATAACAACATGGTAATGTATACTCATGCTAATCAATACCATCAATGAATATAAATTCAAGTAAGGTAACCATATAACCAAATAATCCACACTTGGGATGCAATGTAACAACAAGTCAAATATTCCACACTTGGGATGCAATGTAACAACAAGTCAAATATTCCACACTTGGGATGCACATAACAGTATGTCTAATAGTCCATACTTAGAATATTATGATAACCATATAATCAATAATTCCACAACTTGGAATAACAATGCCACAAGGTGATACATACCCATTACTAACTAGCTCAATAGTGAACCTATAGCTTCTATACTATTGCAACTACTCACCAAAGATATGGAGTAAGTAAGGCCACTATGTATCATAAACCATTCCTACATTTTCATTATACAACCTCGAATAACCTTAATAAAAGTTCAAGATCTATTTCCCAAGTTGGAACTATTGTGGTGAAGTACTAATCAAACTTAACAATTGTTTCCCGGACAATGATCCATATTACAAGGTCCCGATAGAGATTCAAGTTAAGTTATTAAGTTGTAGTCACAATGCTTAAGTAGCCCAAGTTCTACTTTAATCTAAGTTGAGAAGGGTTGATTAATATCCGAAAGTGATTAGGTTCCATTAATTTATAGTGGTTAGGATTCTCAATCCATCCTACAAGATCATTATATAATAAGACAAGGCCTCTATGAAGGTTCAAGCTCAATTTACTAAGTGGGAGTCACAATATATAAGGGACCAAACCAAGTTGCTACACAAATTCTGGTTCAGATTCAAAGTTCAGTTTCCTGGGGTCTTGGGCGACCGCCCAAGAGGGTTTTTCAAGCAATATAGTTTCTGGACACATGGGCGGCCGCTCATGCCCCTTTGGGCGACCGCCCAAGTGCCTGGGCCAGAAATTCCTAAGTTTCCCTTTTTGTCTCTTACCATTTTTTCTTTCCTTTACCTACTTCTTATACTCATGAACACCAAAAAATT
Source organism: Adenophora triphylla var. japonica (assembly GCA_022495995.1). Lineage (NCBI taxonomy): Eukaryota > Viridiplantae > Streptophyta > Magnoliopsida > Asterales > Campanulaceae > Adenophora > Adenophora triphylla. Next base: position 293,684 of record JAFEMH010002271.1, on the reverse strand, counting down.
TCTAATTCAACAAGGTTATCATAAAATCATATAAACCCAAAATAAGTGATTCTAAATTATTTATCATTATAACCTTCACCCATTTCAAATCCTCTAGGTTATCTTCCAAGATCACAAACTTCATTCTATTCCATTTACTACCCATTCAACTCCTATAAAATTCCCAAAGCATGAACCAAACATCAAAGAACAAGGAGAACATTAAGGAGAGTATGAACAAGTAAGAGAAGGGAAATCATAACAACTCACTTAGCAATTATGAAGTGGAATAAGAATCTTCTTAGCTCAATGTGTTCCTCTTGTCTCCACGAATCCAAAAGTACACCCGGATCTTCAAATGGAGGAGGCTTGGATTTAATAGAATTTTTGGAAGGATTTATTTAGGAAGGCTTCCATGGAAATTAGAAGAAGGAAGAAGAAGAAGAAGATGAAGATGAAATGATGGGGAGGATGGAGAAGTATGGGAGGTGAGGCTTCTTTTGACTAAAGAGGGGGGGGGGACAAGGTGAGGGATTTAAGGGGAAGGAATGGCCCCCCACCAATACCCTCCTTCTTACTCTCTTTTTCTATTTCTATTCTTTACTTTTCCCCTACACAAAATATCTACCCACATTTTATTTATTTTATCCATTTCCAATATTATAATTCTCCCCAGAATATTATTTTATTTTCCAATCATTTCATTTTAATATTAAGAAATCAAAGATATAAAATAAACACATAATATTAAAAATAATATTAAAAGCACATATTATGATACTAAAATAGGTGCCTAGGTTTAGGGTCGTTACACATCAGGCCAAGGAGGACCCTTGGTCTTGGCTGTTGGTATCCTGAATCAAGGTGGACCCTTGACAGGATGTGTTGTAAGCCATCAGGCCAAGGAGGACCCTTGGTCTTGGCTGTTGGTATCCTGAATCAAGGTGGACCCTTGACAGGATGTGTTGTAAGCCATCGAGGCGAGGAGGACCCTTGCAGTCTAGGCTGTTGGTATCCTGAATCAAGGTGGACCCTTGACAGGATGTGTTGTAAGCCATCAGGCCAAGGAGGACCCTTGGTCTTGGCTGTTGGTATCCTGAATCAAGGTGGACCCTTGACAGGATGTGTTGTAAGCCATCAGGCCAAGGAGGACCCTTGATCTTGGCTGTTGGTATCCTGAATCAAGGTGGACCCTTGACATGATGTGTCTTTGGAAGAGTCGGGGATAAAGTCCTCGTCTCCCGGCGTCTGTATGAAGAGTTGATAGTTGCTTTGCATGCTGGAAGAAACTGCTTTCGTAAAACTGAAATGCGATTACATCGAACTGCAATCCTATCAAATAACAAAAAATAAAAGACAGGAAATAAGAAACTAATCTACTGTAAAATAAACTAGACTAGTGATAATATTTTCTAAGGTTGTCGGAGTGCCAGGGATGCTTGAGGTCCTTCCCCTCCTTGGTCTTCAATCTGTAGGTCCCTTCTCGAATGACTTGAGTGATGATATAAGGACCTTCCCAATCGGGAGAGCTTGTTACGTTACGCCTTCCGACCGCAGCTTCAATTTTTCTAAGTACCCAATCACCTACTTGGAATACTCTTCGATGGCCCTCTTATCGTGATATGCCTTGGTCCTTTGCTTGTAATTCACCATCCTCATACGTGCGGCTAGTCGTTTCTCATCTATCGTGTCCAGGTCTAGTAGCCTATTGACCTTGTTGACTTGCTCATCGTAATGGGAGTTTCTCGCGGTAGGGATGGCCATCTCCGCGGTGCCATAGCCTCGTAACCGAAGGTTAGTGCGAATGGGGTTTCCGGTTGGCCCCCGGTGGTTGTGCGAACGACCCATAAGGCTAGGGAAGTTCGTCCAACCATCTACCTTCACGTCCTCAAGGTTCTTTGTAAGGGCGGTTAGGACCCGCTTGTTTCTTCGCTTGCAGCCATTGCCTTGTGGTCTCGCTAACCGAAGATTTTGCATGGCGGACTTTTACCCTTCCCAACTACGTAGTGAATGCCGTGGAGAATTGCGATCCATGATCGTAGACAATTGTATGTGGAAGGCCGAATCTGCACCAGATGTTGTCATGGACAAAGTTGATCGCGTTCTCTTCTGTTATCTTGGCTAATGCCTTGGCTTCTATCCACTTGGAGAAGTAATCAACAGCTACTATCACGTACTTACAATTACCACGGGTGGGAGGGAAGGGTCCGATGATGTCGATCCCCCACATATCAAATGGCCACGTAGGTATTACGAGTGTTTGCTCAGCTCTTAGGTAGTCTAGGAATGTCGAGAATCTTTGGCATTTGTCGCATTTTCTAACATAGGCGTGTGCGTCTTCCCTTAGGTTTGGCCGGTAGTAACCTAGCGATATGATCTTGTCGCCTAAGGTTACGCCCCCGGTGTCCGCCACAAACGCCTTCATGTACTTACGCCAAGAGGTTACGAATTTCCTTGGGATAGACACACCTTAGCGGGGGCTTCGTGAAAGATCTTCGGTAGAGGACTCCGCTTATAACCACGAACCTTGGAGACCTCTTCTTGATGAGTTTAGCTTGAGTTTCATCTTCAGGGAGTTTCTCCTTCTCAATGTAGTCAATGTAGTCATCGATCCAGCATCTATCCTCTCCATCTAAGAGCATGACTTGTAGTCTTTCGTACGCAGGTTCCTCGGCATAAACTACATATGGACTGGTCTTAGACACATCCATGGTTGCCAGTTTGGAAAGGACGTCTGCGACTTGGTTATCTTCCCTGCCAATTTGTTTGAGCTCGAAAAATTCCATCTTCTTTGTCATATCTAGGACCAGGTCTCTATACTTGGCAAGAGTGGGGTCTTGGGCATTATACTCTCCCTTTACTTGTTTGACAACGAGTTGGGAGTCGCAGAAAGCCGCCACCTTAGTCGCTCCATAGAAGGAGGCTAATTCAATGCCAAATATTAGAGCTTCATATTCCGCTTGATTATTGGAGGCAGGGAACTTGAAACGGATGGCGTCTTGCGTAGTATATTCTCCTTCTGGGCTTGCCAGTACAATTCCAGCTCCGCTTCTTTCCTTTGTGGCTGATCCATCCGTATACAGGATCCAACAGTTGGATGGGAGTTCAATGGGAGAGTCTTTATCCTCTGGTGCATTTTGCTTCCTAGAGGTGGGGAGATGCTCACCCATAAAGGCAGTCTCAACCATGAAGTCAACCAGGGGCTGTGCCAGGAGGGTCTTCCTTGGTTGGTAAGTGATATCAAACTCAGTGAGAGCGATGGACCAATTAAGGAGACGCCCGGAGCCGTCCAACTTATGTAATATCTTCTTCAACGGTTCATTTGTGTACACGGTGATAGGATGTGCGGAAAAATAGGCACGTAGTTTCCTCGATGCAATGACTAGTGCGTACGCTATCTTCTCCACATTGAAGTATCTGCTTTCCACGTCAGACAGTGCCTTAGAAACATAGTAGACGGGCTTCTGAATTCCTTCATCATTTCGAACTAGGACAACAAGCGACAAAGATGATCGCTGCAACTAGGAAGACGTACAGCATCTCACCGGTAGTCGGACTGCTAAGCAAGGGAGGGGAACCCAAGTACTCCTTCAACCGGAGGAATGCTTCGGAGCATTCAGGAGTCCAGGAGAAGCTCTTGGTACCCTTCAATACCTTGAAGAAAGGCAGTGACTTTTCGGCGGATTTGGCGATGAATCTTCCAAGGGCTGCGATTCTTCCATTAAGTCTTTGAACCTCCTTGATGGTGGTAGGTTCCTTCATGTCAACGAGCGCCTTGATTTTTTTGGGGTTTTCTTCAATCCCCCTTTGAGATACCATGAAGCCTAGGAATTTTCCAGCCGTTACTCCAAACACGCACTTGCTTGGATTTAACTTCATGTTATTAGATCGGATGTTGTGGATTGTCTCTTCTAGGTCCGGAGCGTGGCTGCCTTCCTTGGTCTTTATGACCATGTCATCAATATAAGCTTCCATGTTTCGACCTATCTGGCTTTCAAAAACTTGATTCACCATCCGTTGGTAAGTGGCACCCGCGTTCTTGAGCCCAAAAGGCATCATGATGTAACAGTAATTCCCCACCGGTGTTTGAAAAGCCGTCTTCTCAATGTCCTCTTCTGCCATTTTTATCTGATGGTAGCCTGAATAGGCGTCTAGGAAGCTGAGAGTTTGGTGTCTCGAAATGGAGTCAACCAACTTGTCAATCCTGGGTAGAGGATAGCTGTCCTTGGGGCAGGCCTTGTTTAGATCAGTAAAGTCTATGCACATACGCCATTTCCCATTTTGCTTCTTCACCATAACTACATTGGCCAACCAAACGGGGTACTTAACTTCACGAATTATTCTGGCGCTAAGTAATTTCTGCACTTCTTCTTTTATAGCTTCCTCCTTGTCCCTTGCAAAATTTCTCCTTGTCTGGGAGATAGTCTTCGCCAAAGGATCAACTTCTAGGCGGTGGAGGGCTACTTCTTCCTTGATCCCCCTCATGTCTTCGACTCTCCAAGCAAAGACGTCGAGACTGTTTTTTAAGAGGGAGATGATTTTTCTTTCTCTTTCTGCGCGATAGGCGGCCCCCGAGCTTGATTTTCTGTTCAGGATAGTCGGGATTAATAACCACCTCTTCCAAATTTCATCTACATGCTTCATTTCAGGTCCGTCTCGAAATTCCAGGGATTCGATGATAATTTCTCTGATTCTCCTCCCTTCGTTGTCGTTTACATTGAGACCTTCTTCTTCCATAAGTTTATCAATGTCTGGGAGATCGTTCTTCTACACGTCATGGTTGGCCCCCGAGTTCTGGCCATTGACGAGAATGGGATATTCCTCGGAAAAGGGCGGAACTATGCCTTGGTCATCCACAGTTTCTAGGACCATAGGCTCCTCCTCAGACATAGGTACAGAGAGAGATATGCCTTGGTCATCCACAGATTCTAGGACCATAGGCTCCTCCTCACTTTCCCATACCTCTCGGATATAGCTCATTCTAGAGCTAGTTTCAGTGGTCTTCTGCGATTTGGAGATCTTGATGTTCTCCTCAGGTGTATCTATCTCCACGCTTTTCGACTTCTTCCGGCTCTTGACAACATGCTCCAAGAAGTCTTTGGGGGTTGCCCTCACGCATCCAATGCCCGCACGAGTGGGAAACTTAACTCGTTGGTGAGGAAGGGAGGCTACCATCCCAAGTTTGGCTTGACTTGGAATGCCTATGATTGCATGATAGTCACTAGTCAAATCCATGACTATAAAAGTGACAGTAGCTTTGGCTCGGAAGGGATGATCGCCGACTTCAAGCTCTAGTTCCACGGTCCCCTTTGCTCCAACCTTATGGTTGGTGAATCCTTCAAGCCTACCGTGATATGGTTCTAGTACAGTGTCTTTCAATCCCATTTGTTGGAAGGCTGAATAGTACAGGATGTCACGGGAGGCCCCCATGTCAACAAGAAGTCTTTCGGATTCAACATTGTCAATTCGGCCCTTTATGACCAAGGGCTGTTCACGGGCTGCTCGGCTCCCAGCCAACTCATTAGGAGAAAAACTAATGGCCTCTTCCGCTTTATGGATCCAAGCAGGAACATGGTATACTTTGCTTAGCTCGTGGATCTGGTCCCTTAGCTTTCTGGTGGAGGTCACCTCTTCACGGATCACATGCAGTTTAGCCCTAGGAGGCCTTCGATCTTCATCCTCACTCTTAGAATCATCTTCACTCTCCTCTTGCTTCCGCTTTAGCTTGCCGTCTTTCTTCATGACATAACGGTCTAGCTTTCCCTCGTCAACCCATTGTTGGATTATTTTCTTGAGGGCCCAACAGCCATCAGTGGTATGCCCGTTATCCTTGTGAAAATCACAGTATTTGTTCATGTTACGAGGAAATTTTGGCTTGTCAGTCAGCGGACGGGGTGGAGGAAGGTTTACCAACTGCATGATTTCGGAGATGGGTTTTGTAAGGGGGGTAAATTCAAGCTTTTCAGTGCTCCTTGTTCTATTTTTCCGCTTGGAACCCATCCGTTCCCATTGTCATTCTGGTGGGCTTTAGCCGCCTCAGGTTCCGTCTTGTCAGCTCCCCTTTTCTTCGTTTTGTCTTCACCGTGGAAATGGCATAAGCCACCTTGTATAAATCGGCCTTGGATTTAGGTTCCTGGCCGAGAGTTCATAAATGAGGGGGCCGATTTTAACCCGGAGTTAAAGCAGACTATGACCTCCCTATCGCCGAGGCTCTCTTCAACTTGGTCTGCCATTTTTCGAAACCTGTTGTAATAGCTAAGGGTGGTCACTCCCTTTCCTTGCTCATTGTTGGCCAAGTCAGCCAATCTCATCTTCCTCTTACCTGCAGCAGCAAAGTGGTCTAAGAACATTCTCCTCATGCCCCTCCAGTGAATCCGATGCAACCTTTCTTAAGCTCACGGAACTAGGTCAAAGCTGCATTCGGAGAAGGTGCTCGCGAAAGCTTTGCAGAGCAAGTCATCGGCGGTAGTGAGGAGATTCATGGTTTGTTCAAAACTTTGCACATGGTCCTTGGCGTACGTGGTTAGTTATATTTCTCAAAATTCGGGATTTTGAGGTGAGGATTAGGAGGTGCGGCGGTTATCCTCAAGGAAAACGGACGGGTGGCCCAGTCATAGTCATCGTCATTGTATTTCTTTCCCATCTCCATGTCATCTAGCCTTTGCTTCAACAGCTCCCATTGTTTGGTCTCCTCTCCCTTGTCGCTGCTTGAGCGGGTGCTTCGTTGGGAGCTTCTGATTGATTTATCTTTGGTACGATTGTTCACCCTGCTGTGCTCCGCATCACGTCGGTGGCTGTCCCGTTTAGAGGGAGCTTTGTCACGCCTTAGTTCCAGGTCTTGACCGCCAAGTATCATCCTGTACGGCTCTGGTTTCCTCGGCCTTGCAAATTCTCGATGCCGAGGACGAGGAGAATCCGGTCGACGAGGTCGAGGAGAATTTGGTCGACGAGACCGAGGTGGCGTGGGATGCCTAAGTGCCATGACAAGACGAGCAGGGGATAGGCATCTGTTCAAGATGAGTCTCGTTCTTAGGTCCCTGGAATTTACTTCCTCTTCCCTAGGAGTTAAGTGGCTTCTCAGGTCGACCACTGGAGCCTTCTGCTTACTGTTGTGCCGAGGATGAGGAGAATCCCGGGGGGCTTGCCTTGGTAGGTCCCCGGTCTTGAGGGGAGGAGGTTGTTGCTCACCTTGTTCCCTTACCAGGGGGTTGCCCATAGATGGCATAATGAATGGAGCCATGGAATGATCTGGGTCTAATTGCAAAAGAGCAACTTGTGTTTCATACATCCTTTGCAGTGTCTCCATTTGTTTATGTAACAAAGAGCGTCGGTCAACGGGTTGAGATCCTCCTGCTTGACCGGCATCGGCATTCTTTGTTTTCTTCCTTCCTCCTTGCTTTCCTCGAGCACGAGTAGGACGAGGAAGCTCAGCACCCTCTCCCTCGGCATTCGCCTGACCCATGGAACGAAGGGTCATGGCGAGGGGAGGAGGGGCATCTGGCTGAGGTAGAGGAGGAGGAGGAGGCAGCTCCTCGGCTCCAGTGTTCCCCCCATTCACTTGGGTTGGGTCCTCAGCCGTAACACTAGTAAACTGTCCGTCCATTGTAAGTCTAACTACAAATTACCAAGTAAAAATCTTCCAAAAATCACAATTTCAACAGATCCGGATTTATGGCCAAACGTAAGGCAAAATTTGACCACAAACAAACAGCCAATTGTGATTTTTCCAACAAAAATTTCAAGCCAAAACTGGGGCGGAATTTCACGCTAAAAACGCCTCCAACGGAATCTGGGCAAATTCCGGTTAAAATTTGCAGATTCCGGCGGTTTTAAGAACAGAGCCCAAACAATCCAGAAATTCCGTTCAATGTCAGAATAATTCCGGCGAGAAAATTGGCTTTTAGCGAGCGTTTTCCAGGCCAAACAAAGGGTGTTTGAATCGATTTTCCGGCAATGGAACCAATTGATGATGTCAAAATCGTCAAAATAGCCCAAATCCAAGCGATGATTGCTCCGGTGATTGGAAGGCCTGAAAATAAGAGAAAACACGTAAACTAAGCCGGGGCGGATCCGGCTAAAGGCCCTCCGGCGTGAGAGTAAGTTCACGGTTTGTATATGAGAAAACAAATTGACAGAGTTTTCCCAATGTAAAAAGTAACGTACCCAATTATGAGCCATGGGGCTTGTATTTATAGGTATGGATTGATAGAATCCATGTTGAAGTAAACTTGTAAAGAGATAAGATGTAATCCTATGAGAATTATATCTGTTAAGGAGTCCTTGTTTGACTTGAAGTGGTGTAGTGGGTTACAATCCTGATTGGATCATGAATGTATAATCCTTGTTGTATAAGGACTGTATAATCTGCTAGCCGTGTATAATCTGCTAGCCGGAACGCCGAGGAACATGAATGTTCTACCTCGGCCTAGGCAAATAGACCGAGGTAAATGATTCTGCTTCCTCGTCATTTGGAGATTGGCCGACACGGAGATGTGCCGGGGTAAATGATTTTGTTTCCTCGTTACAATGATGAAACGTCGAGGTAAGAACTTTTCTCTCCTCATCACTTGCGACTTGACGGCCCAAGAATGATGTCCCAAGGCCGAGGCACATGCTCCTCGGCATATGAGGAAGGCCTTCTTCGGCCCTAATACTTGGGTGCTGAATTATGTTAAGGGCCCAATCCATTGAGGTCCAGCTCGGACAAATCCATAGTCGTATCTCGGTTTATACTGTTCAATCTTAATAATATTATGAAAATTGTTATTAATAAATCAATAAAAACACTATTAATAACTATTTTTAAATTTTCACAAAAGATAGTTAAATGTTGATAAAAGTTGAATTCATTAATTATATGCAATATTTATTATTATTTTTTACAGAAAATGCATAACTTAACTATTTAGACACTGCTACATCATGATATAGGGGGACAAAACTATAAGTTAGCGATTTTTCTCCTTGAAAAAAAAAATTTCGCTTTTTACACTAAAATCCTTAAGTAGAAAGTAAAAGCAAATACATTAGCAAGTGATAATTAAATGGGGCAGCTGCCCCCATAATAAACAAGGGCTCCGCCACAGCTGGTAGCCTGGTTGTTCTCTATCTATGTCAAATACTATATGTTCTCAATATCTGATACTAGATTAAATAAAGAAGAAAACGGTGCACAGAGAGCCAAAATAGTTTGACACAATTGTGCAGAAGGTTTTTTTTTTTTTTCGTGTATAAGGCAATGAGATTTGGACAGTGGAAATTATTACCATGGTTGGAATCATAGGCGGCGGGAGAAAAGGTGTGGAAATAATTTTAATATGAGTAAAAATAAAATTCGAATCCATGCATGTATATGCAGTTTTATTTGCAATAATTAATACTCTTTCCTTCAAGGCGAGAAGCGCTTGACGCACCGGGGTTTGCCTTTTGCTCTAATACTCTTTCCTTCACAATACAAACTACACACTTTTTTTATTGTGCATCCTAATACAGACTACACATTTTCTAAAATGAAAATATTTTATTACTTTATATTAATGGGTCTCACATGTCATATTCACAATAACAATTCAATTATTATTCTCTACCTCACTTTTTATCTTATACCTCACTTTTCATACTCACAACACATAATTCACCAACACTTTCTTTATGACGCAGCACGGAAGCCGGATAAGTTTCGTGATTAGCGCACTAATCACAAGAACCCTTCAAGCGAAGGATCCTCAAACACAATACTGGAATCCACCAGCAGTAATCTGGAATCCACCAGGAAAAAGAGAAAAACTCTTCAAAATCAATTAATCAAAAGCTATAAACTGTCTTTTACAAAAACCCTACCATAACTATTTATACTAGTAAAAGAACATTCTAGAAATAAAACCCTAATGACCTAATTAAAATCCTATTGACTAAAATAACCCTGCTCAAACCCTAAAATGAAATAGTAAAATAATGACAAAAATAACCCTAATTACTTAAACCCAAATCAGTAAACAAATCAGCAACGCAACAACTTCAGTATTCCACCGTCTTTGATGAGGCGCCCGCCCAGAGAGAGTCCATGCGGCCGCCTGAGTTGCGGCCGCAAATCCCCAGTTGAACCTCCCCGAGGCGCCCGCGCAGTGAGCTGTGAGGCGCCCGCCTGGGCCTCCGTAGTGGCCATTGCCTCCTGCATCACTCCTCCGTAGTGGCCATTGCCTCCTGCATCAGTCAACCACTCTTCAAAAGAACTCGACCCCGAGTTCATATCTGATATTTGGCAAGATTCGCCCCAGAAGAACAAATACTTTGAATAAATTAATGCTTTTCTTGCCTTCGGAAAGAATTTTAACACTTGTCCGTCCCAATGAAACAAGTATTTTGAATACATTCGCCCCTTTTGAAAGTTTTGAGGTAGACCAATTTTGTCCGGATGAAAATTAAGACTACCAATCCCATCCATCCGTTGATCGTTCGTTCCATCTTCCTCAGAGCCCATAATGAATGAAAAACTAGTGTCCTCCATGGACTCTTCCACAGTCTCCCCATGATAAAAAATATCCTCGTATTTAAATTCATTCGTCCAATCAATTACACCCACGACATGCTCAAAGATCGATGGTGTAGACCCAGTAATACCACCCACATCTTTATTCATGGGCTCAACTAGGGCATGATCATGGACCATAATATTTGTAGGAACCATAGTACTTGCAGGAACAATTTCACATGCCTGAAGGATCTCGTATTTTGCACATAAATCTGCCCCTTCCTCCACCTTCTCTTCAGATTCGGCCAAGGGAACTGCTGGAAAGACGGATTTGTCAACTTCTGAATTTAATTCTCCTCTGTTTGAATTTGATCCTTTCTTTTCAATCGTCTCGACGCGGTGGAGGCTTTCTTCGCAACTTTCTTCTTAAGCACAATTTTTGTTATTCTGCAACAAGACCTCGAACTGGCTCCGACGTTCTTCTTCAGCACGTTCATAGACTGCAGATCTACGCGCTTTCAGTTTCTGAATCTTGGTAGTGTAGTGATCGGCTTTGTCGGCATAAAAATTGGCTTCCATCCTATGTCGCTGCCTAAGCACTCGCTCCCTCGAGGCTCGATTCAGATCTCTGATTGATTTATATTTCTGCACAAGCCGATCATGCTTGTCCGCTTCGTCGAGTTCTTCTTCCTCTAACTCTAGAAAATATTGTTCCTGTTGTCGAGCACGATCCAATCGACGATCTATTTCGTAAATAACCTTGTCATCAAATCTTGTTACTTGAACCCCCATAACGAATCAGCGATGAAAAGACAGGATATGGCCTGCTCTGATACCAACTGACGCAGCACGGAAGCCGGATAAGTTTCGTGATTAGCGCACTAATCACAAGAACCCTTCAAGCGAAGGATCCTCAAACACAATACTGGAATCCACCAGCAGTAATCTGGAATCCACCAGGAAAAAGAGAAAAACTCTTCAAAATCAATTAATCAAAAGCTATAAACTGTCTTTTACAAAAACCCTACCATAACTATTTATACTAGTAAAAGAACATTCTAGAAATAAAACCCTAATGACCTAATTAAAATTCTATTGACTAAAATAACCCTGCTCAAACCCTAAAACGAAATAGTAAAATAATGACAAAAATAACCCTAATTACTTAAACCCAAATCAGTAAACAAATCAGCAACGCAACAACTTCAGTATTCCACCGTCTTTGATGAGGCGCCCGCCCAGAGAGAGTCCATGCGGCCGCCTGAGTTGCAGCGCCCAAATCCCCCCCGTTGAACCTCCTTGAGGCGCCCGCCTGGTGAGCTGTGAGGCGCCCGCCTGGGCCTCCGTAGTGGCCATTGCCTCCTGCATCACTCCTCTGTAGTGGCCATTGCCTCCTGCATCACTTTATTTCCCGTACAAATAGTAAATGTGTAACTTGTAATGGGCCGAATGGAGTATATTACTCAAGGTTCTAAAAAGCGCTAGGCGGATGCTAGGCGGCGGAGCCGGGCCTAGCGCCTAGGCGGGGTCTAGTCGGGGACTATTCGGAGTTAGTCGGGATTAGTTGGGGCGCAAGGCGGGGCTCGCCCAGGCGTTGGAGAGAGGGCGCACAGCGCTGGCGGCTGGCGCACAGCGCACCGCCTGCGTGGCAGAGCGGGGTCTTTTAGAACACTGATATTACTTCAACATTATTATTGCAATATATTTAAATGAATTATTACTAAAAAAATCTCGTTGTTAGTATATAATTTAACAACTGTTCAATAATGATAAAACATAAAAAAATATAAAAAAATACATTTGCAATAGAATAGAAATAACAACGAATGCCGAAAAGAAATAGATATTCAAAAACGTTGTTTCTAGTGAGGGGAATTTAAGGACCCCAATCATACAAATTGCACTAGATCCCAAATTTTACGTAACTTGCATTGGATCGACCTTGTGGTCGGCCAATACCCTTGCAACTATGCGAGTCGACGCACTATGTCATAGTTGGATGGTTGGAGCCTACTTTGATAGAAGAATAAAAATATGTACCCCAAAAATAGACATTTAGGGTTGACAAATATCATCCATGGGCCCACTAACTCATTACTACATTTCATTTGATAGATCCAAATTAAAACAAATTTCTTTTCTTCAAGGAAATTTCGCACGCAAGGAGCAACTTGCATAATTGGAAATTACTTCCTCTAGGGTCTCTCACGTGAGATTTAAACCCAATTTAAAAAATAACATTTTGAAATTTTCAAAAACACCCCTTCTTGACACAATGACATTAATGACCTTCTTGCACATGCACCATTCAACGTTACTGTAGCCTCTGAACCACAAATCCAAAATTCAAAATTATACTTTAGTCACTGAAAGTTTGATAATTATATATTGGTCACTAGATATTCACATATTTTGGATCAATCATTAGATTCAGAATAGTTACAGTTTGATCACTTCAGTCTCAAAAAATATAGATTAAAAATTGACTTATAAAACAAATTTTTCAGATTATCACAACAGTCTTTAGTCTTTTCAAAAACACTTCCATTTTTTTATATTTTTCACATTATAAGATTACTTTGGCTCTTATAATTGACTTATAAAACAAATTTTTCAACCAAAAAATCAAAAATTTCAATAATAACAACAAATTGCTCTCATAATTTACACATTTACAACTCTTATAAGTTAATTGTACGACTACTTTGTCTCTTTTAATTGACTTATAAGTCAAATTTTGCAATCAAAAAAATCAATAATTTCAATAATAACAACGAATTGCTCTCATAATTTACACATTTACAACTCTTATAAGTTAATTATAAGACTTTTTAATAAGACTTATAAGTTATTTATAAGACCTTTTTAAAAAGTAAAAAGTCTTATAAGTAGTCTTATAATTAACTTATAAGACTTATTAAAAAGTCTTATAAGTTACTTATAAGACTTTTTAATAAGTCTTATAAGTAACTTATAAGACTTTTTAAAGTCTTATAAGATTCTTATAAGACTTTTTAATAAGTCTTATAAGTTATTTATAAGACTTTTTATAAAAATAAAAAAGTCTTATAAGTAACTTAATAAGTCTTATAAGACTCTTATAAGACTTACTAAAAAGTAACTTATAAGACTTTTTAATAAGTCTTATAAGTAACTTATAGGACTTTTTAAAGTCTTATAAGTTATTTATAAGACTTTTTTTAATAAGTCCTATAAGTAACTTTTTGGTCAGTCCCAACTCAATGGAGACTTATTTTCTTTTTGTTCCGTCCCAACTCAATGGAGACTGCCCAAAATGAAAGAAAATCTTTACTATTTTTTCCACTCATTCTCTCTTCTATTTTACTTTTACACTCACAACACCAATCAAATCACTATTCCTTCCACTCATTCTCTCTCCTATTTAATTTTTCATACTCACAACATTTTCTTCCACTTTTTCTCTCTCTTACTTTTCCTTAATCTGTGTACCCAAAAATTTGGTATCAATTAGGCTGGGACGGAGGGAGTATAAGTTATTTATAATATTTTTTTAAAAAGTAAAAAAGTCTTATATAAGTCTTATTAGTAACTTAATAAGTCTTATAACTAACTTATAAGACTTTTTAATAAGTCTAATAAGTTATTTATAAGACTTTTTTAAAAAAGTAAAAAAGTCTTATAAGTCTTAAGTAACTTAATAGACTTTAAAAAGTCTTTTAAGTTATTTATAAGACTTATTAAAATGTCTTTTAAGTAACTTATAAGACTTTAAAAAGTCTTTTAAGTTACTTATAAGACTTATAAAAAAAGACTTATAAGTAACATATAAGACTTATTAACCAAATCAACCCAAATCATAAAAAATGTTAAAAGACATTAACAAATGTTAGTAACTTAACGAAAATTACAAATAAATACGCTAGAGCGCAAAAATTGAAAGAAACCTACAGAAACCTCATCAAATGGTTAAACGTGGAATCAGAATTTGATAATGCATCAAATAACTTCTACGAATCTTTTATCTTCCAATATTGTTATGTACAGTGTCAAGGACTTCATTGGCAATATCTAGTAATGCATTTTCATTTGGAAAAATAACAAATAGTTCAAAAAAATTGATTTTTTTTTTCTTCATGTGATCACTAGTTGAGTGTTGCGGGAATAAAAAGACAACCCCAAACTAGGATTCAGAAAGAATTGCATTGATCTCTTTACTATATCCACGAGTCTTGTTCTATTACTTTTGTAGCATAAGAACGCGATTTTGCTAAGTCGAAGTAAGACATGCTATTTACAAAGATAAACTGAAAGGAAGGATACTGACTGCAACATAGCCACCATGAACTGGGAATATCATCAAGTGATGTCTGAACAAAATCAACATAAAGTAACAAACTCTGAGTCACCTTGGCCCAAAATGCAACACACAATTTGAAATAAACTTGATATTTTACCATCAGATCATAAAATACTTTGCCTAGTCAGCTAGGAATCACATGATTACAAGTTTATAAATTGTTCAAGACATATGATCGAAAACAAAACGAATCAATAATCAAAATCATCTATCATCGATCATATCAAAGAAAAATAAGAAAAAGGTAGCATACTTGAAATTTCGGAGACCTGCTCAGGAGTAAGCTTGGCGGAGAAACCACTAGCGGCGTGCTTGTAACTAAACAAAATCGCCTCTTTAGCAGCATCCTCACTACCAAATACGCAAATCAAAACACAATATTAAGTTAGTAATTGACCCAATTGATTAAATAAAATCGAAAGGTTTACCTGCCGAGGACGGAAGCGAGAGTGCGAATGTGATAGGCTTCAGTCTCTTCGGTTTCAGATCCATATTCAGATCTGGACATATCTAAAGGATTTTGGCCAGATCTAAACGGATCGTAGAATAAAAAGTCACCGGAGTAGGCCATGACCTGTGAGTTCGCCGGAGAAGACATGGAGAGAGAAAGATAAATAGAGACGGAGGCGGTAGTGTTGCATTGCCGGAGAAGTAGCGAAGGGAGGAGATCGCCGGTCGTCGGAGATGATGAAGGAGACGGAGAGATTTTGGAGAAAGAGAGAAATGGTGTGTGTGTGTGTGTGTGTTAAGAGAGAGAGAGAGAGAGAGAGAGAGAGAGAGAGAGCGGGAAGAGATCAAAATGGGAGGGGAGGGAGGAGAGGAGGAGCCTAGGGGTGTCTGGGAAATTTGAATATGGGGATAACTCTTTATTTGAGATTTATAAAAAAGTTTTTTCTAAGGGGAAAAAATCTGGGCAGAGGGGTCCTAGGAGAATTTTTCCTAATGATTATCTTTTTTTTTTCTAATGGAAATATATTTTTGAGCAAATTAAATTATATTAATTTTAGTAAAAAATATAAATATTTTAAATACTAAATCTTCTTATAAAATTGAAATATACTCGGTACTAATATATATCAAAAATATTTTTTACAGTGATTGTATCAATTTTTTGAAATAAAGGAAGTAAATAATCTGCATACTTGATATTGGATTTTTTTCTTAAATAATTCCATTTTAAAATTATAAATTCCAAAATAACTCACATTTGAAACTATTTTTCAAAATGACCAACTTTTTAAAATTCGCTACATGGTGTAGCGAGTTCAACATGTGACCGTTGAAACTCGCTACACCATGTAGCGAGTTTAGTTAAATTAGGTTTAAGCGTTTGAACTAATCAACTTAATTAACAAAGAAGAACTCGATACACCATGTAGCGAGATTAACCAGTCAAACTAGACATTTAAATTAAAAAAAATAATACTTTACTCGATCTTAGGGATTTATGCTGAGGTGTATGCCAACAAAGCAGAAAAAGAGTATAAATTGCATCAACCGATTGATATCCACAAACCGGTTTATGCGTTGACATTTTTTATTTTTATTTTTCAAACTGGGCATTTAAATTTAAAAAAAAATTACTTTACTGATGTAAAGTTGT
The DNA here is from genome assembly GCA_022495995.1 of Adenophora triphylla var. japonica. NCBI lineage: Eukaryota > Viridiplantae > Streptophyta > Magnoliopsida > Asterales > Campanulaceae > Adenophora > Adenophora triphylla. The sequence continues at coordinate 277,292 of JAFEMH010002271.1, read as the reverse complement.
TACCGAGTTGAGATTCTAAAAGAATGGGCATATTTGATTGCATGGTGTTTGATTCCAGTTGCCAACTTGCATATCCGGTTGGCAATTATAGCCGGTTGTTATTCCGGTCCATAAGGCCTTGATTTACACACATAAGTGTTACAAGAAATGCAAAGCTTGATTTTAGGACAAAGTTTTAACTTGTTTGCAAAATGAACAGTTAAAGAGGAAAAACTGTGACAACCGACTATAATTGCCAATCGGATATGCAAGTTGGTAAAGTTTTGTAGTAGTATTGCTGATGCTAAGTAGTCAGTAAAAATAGTATTACTGATAATTAGATTGTGTCATGTGCTTCTCAACTGATGGGTCTACCGATATGTTTATAAAATAGGTAAAGCTAATATTGGGATGACTGATTGCTGAAGTAATGCTCAACTAATGTTATTACCGATTTATAGTCCACTATCGATTTATCGCAACTGATATAGGAGTGCAACTGATATGGTTGTGTAGGTGTTCATGACCGAGTGAAATCGCTACACGGTGTAGCGATTTAGGTTACTTGAATTACCAATTAAATGTCAATGAGATTAACCCTAATTAAACTAAACTCGCTACATGGTGTAGTTAGTTTCAACAGTAACATGTTGAACTCGCTACACCGTGTAGCGAGTTTTAAAAAGTTGATCATTTTGAAAAATAGTTTCAAATGTGAGTTATTTTGGGATTTATATTTTTAAAATAGAATTATTTGAGAAAAAAATCCTTGATATTGGATGGCCGATAAGATAGAAGATAGGCATTCGAAAAGGATGAGACGCAAGGCATTGTTAGGGGCTGGTGATGTAAATATTCTTTAAAGTGTGTGCTCCCGAAATTTGAAATTTAAAGGGAAATTAATTTAATTTCTCTACGGGTGCTTCTGAGTTAAAATGAAAAGGAAAGAAAAAAATATAAAATTATATTTATATAATTAATAAAAGAAAAGGAAAGTTTATATTTTTTTTTTGTAGAGAGTATTTGTGAAAGTTTATATTTTTTTTCTTGTAGAGAGTATTTGTGAAAAGTTTATATTTTTTCTTGTTGCAATAATTGATATGTTTGGTTGGGCATTTATTTCCAACACAATGCGCTTCTGATTCGTGTTTTCAGTGCCAATTTTTTTACATGTGGTGATTTTCTGAAGTTTAGTGTTAGGTTGTGTTCAAGTTATGCTTGGAGAATCATTTGAGTATCACATGTTATTATTAGTCTTGCTATTCACTTGAGATTTGGTTTAAGGTTAGACTTTAATATTTGAGATGGATTAGACATTTTCTATCCGACTGACAATTTGTCTATTATATACTCCCTCCGTCCACTTAGTAGGTTCACACTTACTGTTTACACGTTAATTAAGGAGTGAGTATTATATTGAAAGTGTTGTGAGTGTGAAAATAAAATAGAAGAGAGAATGAGTGGAGGGAATAATAAATTATAATGGTGTTGTGAGTATTAAAATAATGTAGGAGAGAGAATGAGTGGAGAGAATAGTGATTTAAAGTTTCCTTTTTAGGAAAGAAACAAAGTGTGAACCATGTAAATGGACGCCCAAAATAGAAAGTGTGAACCATGTAAGCGAACGGAGGGAGTACGTTTTTATAGAAATCTTCAATTTTAGATAAGCCTCCGACTGTTGTTACAGAGCGTATCTTCTTTATATTTATTAATGATAGTTTGTGTTGCTTGACTTAAAAAAAAATTAATATTTGATCAATCAAGTATAATTGAAAATTACGGACATTCATTTATTTGGGGGTAAATCATAGTCGTAAACGGTAGTCAAATCCGCGTTCATGTAAGCGCAAAGCACGCTTCGAACCTGTTGAGCGAACTTGCCACTCTGTTGCCAAAGACCCGCGAACAATGCAAAAAAAAAATAGAACGAGGATTAGTAACAAATCAAAATAAAAAACTGAATAAAAGAAAAAACTGAACAGGAAATAGTTTAAAATTAGAGTATTTCGTCTCTGGCCCAAGTATTCGTTTAATTCGAAATTCAGCCACAATCCAAGGTCACTGATCCAAGATGTTACTATGAAATAGAGGCAGCAAGCAGTCCCTAGTAAACCCAGTTACAGACCCCAAAATCTAGTCAGCTTAAACAGAAACCAACTCCGGACGGCCAAAACAGAAACCAACAACGAACAGCCTAACCAGAAACCAACACCCACCCTCAACACTAGCCATGCCTAGCAACACACGCACACAAATCTGTAATCACGAAAGTCACACACAGAGAATCAAATCACGCCTAATTTGAGTGAGAGAGAACCCTAACAGATAACCCCAATCTGAATCAAACACCCAATTATCACAAGCTAATCTAGTAAACACTCTCTACAAAACTCCCTATAAGCCCAAAATAGATACCCCTACAACCATGTGTGAATTAGAGAAGGAGCACTCGTGTGTGTTCAATGTGTGTTGCGCAGCATAGAAGGGGGTGGGGGTTTATATAGGCGACAAAAGAAGGGATAAGGAGAAGCTTACCCGATCGCCTTCAACAACCTTGGCGCAACCGGCGAAATCGCCGGAGAAGAAACCAAAGGAGAGATCGCAAAGAGACCAAGTCAATAACTCAATCGTCTTTCTCTCTAGCTGAAATCGACCTATGCCGGATAAGATAAGAGGGGAGTGATTCTGGGCCAAATACATGGGTCACAAAAATTGGGCTTTTTGGGCCAAAAGCCCATATAAATATATAACAACAGTACCAGACCGGACAAATTTCCAGGCACTGTTCTTCTGATCGTATATATTTTGTGAGCGCGAGTTGAAAGCAGAAATGGAGGTAGCGCTGAAAGAGACGTATCTTGACGCTCTTAAACAATCCATTTCAGATCCATCTCATCTTGCCTCCATCGATAAAGTAAGGATTCATTTCTCTCAATCTATCTTACTCCTAACTCAATTTCTTGTTCAATTTTCCATCATGCAATCGGATCTTCTATGCCTTCAAATTTTAGTCCCAGTTATTCAATGCAGAAATTTATGGCGTCTAAACCCTCGGTTTATTGATTAGCTAATTGATTTTGTCTGTGAAGATTTTGATTTGATCAAATCTGCTCAAATTCATGCCCAATTGTTTTCATGCAATGCTACTTTAGTTCAGTACTGGTTTTGCTGTCAGAATCAAGTGTTAGAACATGGATTAATTAATATGTGTTATTTAATTCCATTTGTTATAATCATTTAATAATGTTAAAGTATAGACAAAATGTGTAGAATTTCATTAGGTGTAAGTACCATTAAATGATGGGCATAATGGTAACTTCACACCATCATTTTTATGAAAGGTGTAGTCTCTAAATGAAGTGCCCCTTCTCTATCTATATAAAGGCTATCCATCAGCCATTTAGAGACACTTAACATCATTTACAATTCAGTCAAAACATTCTTCATTCATCTAAGAAGAACAAGTGTGGGCACTATCATTTAGAAGTACTACCTCCCTACTCTCTTCTTTCATTCAAGAACAAGATCAAGAACACAATCATAGATTCTTCAGGTACACGCTTCCGTCTTCATCTTCCTCTCATTCTTAATCTAGTTGTGAGTTGGTTCATGGTTTGATGGATCATTTTGTTCCAACAATTGGTATCAGAGCCTTCTCATATACTAGATTGAGTTTGAGTTCTAGTAAAGCCTTGTGCTTTAATTTATTTCATATTTGTAATCCTTGTGTGATTTCATTTGGTTTTGTTCTTGTTCATGATACTCATCTTGTCTAAGAGTATCATATTCATAACTTCATTCTATTTCTGATTTTTTTGGTTTTACTCAAAAGGCTTTCAACCCTTAATGTAAGATTATCCCATTTTTTGAACATAGCCACCATCCTTGGATGCGTTGTGAGTTTGTTCATATGCATAGCCACGCATTTTTTAAATGTGTTGTGAGTATGCGGATCTACTTACTTTGGTTGAAAATTGAGTCACCATTAAATTAAGAACTTCATTCAATTTCTGGAAATAATGGTAAAATCAAGAGGCACAATGGTTCATACAAGATTACCCCAAGATTCATACTCGATGTCCTGGCAAAGGGCCCGGGCCCTCCTAAGGACTCAGCCGAGCATATCTTAAGGACTCGGCCGAGCATATCTTATGGCTCGGCCGAGCACCCTAAAGACTCGGCCGAGCGTGAGGGATCAGAAAGGGATGTCTTCTGGAGTGTTTTGCTCGGCCGAGCACTTTCCTTGACTCGGCCGAGCACCACTCAATTTTGGCCAGATTTTCAAAATTTTCAATCGTTTGCTATTTTGATCAATTTTCATTCATTTTTTTGAGTAAAGTACACATTAATTTGTGCCCAGAATTTTGATAATTTATTAATAAATTATAGTATCTGGACACCAGTCGCGCTTCGGCGGTTCTTAGAGTTGTCAAACTTTAAGAATGGACGGGTAGAACAAAAGGATATTGTCTTTTATTAATAAATTTCGTTTGTTTCTTTACCATTTTTAAATTTTCAGAAATTGCCTTAAGGCCTTACATTTCCGATTAATTATATCCTTAACAATTTTGAACAAAATTAACATGCTTGTTTTCCAAAGGAGACCTTGTTGATTAAATTCAAACTTGTTAAAAGATGAATGTAAATGTTGATATGTGATAACATGCTTGTTTCCCAAAGGAGACCTTGTTGTTGACTAAGTATTTGCATTCATGGGGTAATAATTGAACTAAACTTTTGGTCATTTTAAATACTGTGAACCATCCCAAAGGAAGGCGGGTGTTTAAAGTGAATTGTTTATATTCTTTATTACCAGGGAACAAGTACCTTAAACTTTAGGACACTTTTTGTACTTGATCCGGCCCAAAGGAAGGCAAGTATTTAAAGTGTGTTGTTTAAGCTATTTGTTTACCTTAAGATAAATCAAATTGTGAGTCAATTCGCAATCCAAAGATTAGTTTTGATGTCATATTGATTATCTTTTATTTTGATGGAATTCATTTGATATAATTAATCATTGTGTAGTTTCTTATATATGTTTTGTTTCATTCTTGTTCTTCTTCTTCAGATTTGATTAATGCTTCATCCGTAACTACTGCTATAAATGATGTACCTTTGCTTACTGGGACTAAACTTAAAACTTGGAAAAATAATATAACGATGATCTTAGGCAATATAGACATCGATCACGCATTAGTGGAATCAAGTCCCGCTGCTCTCACTAAAGGAAATACCGTTATAGAACGGAAAAATGTTGAGCAATGGGAACGGTCCAACCGCGTGAGTCTAATGATCATGGAAAATGCAGTTTCAAAGACATTTTTGGATAATGTCTCTGAAATCGAAAATGCTGAGTTTTTCTTTGAATTCTTGTGGAAACTTGTTTCCATACGGTACAAGGGTGAGGAAAATCTTCGGGAGTACATTATTGAATTATTTCAACTTTCGATCAAACTAAAGGCACTTAAGTTAGAGATTTCGGAAGATTTGCTCGTGCACTTAGTTTTGATCTATCTTCCTCCTCAATTTGGTCCTTTTGAAGTGACCTATAAATGTCAAAAGAAAAAGTGAAATATTAATGGATTACTTTCACATATGACATTAGAGGAAGATAGGATGAAATATCTCAAATTAGAAAATACTCACTCAGCATTTGCTTCTTCTCGTGGGATTAAGAGAAGAAGGAAGGAAATTGCGGTTGCAAGTAAGAAGCATAAGGGATCATTTAAGGATCATAAAGTCAAGAAATGCTTCTTTTGCAAGGACCTTACTCGCATGAAGAACGACTACCATAAGTATCGCAAATGGCGAATTCAGGATGGTATGTCATTTGGTCTTGTTTGTACTAAGGCAAATTTGGTTTCAATTCCTTAATATACATAGTGGTTGTATTTGGTGCAACAACTCACATTAGTTCATGTATGCAGGGTTGCCTGAATTTCCGAATCCCCAGTAAAGATGAGAAATACATCTATATGGAAGCTGGAAATTCGGTTGAAGTTATAGGCATAGGGACTTTTGGATTATTGATAAGTACTGGCTATTATTTTGTATTAAATAATACATTCATTGTACCATCCTTTTGATGGAATTTAATATCTATCACAATTTTGACAAGGAAGGTTACTCTTGTTCTTTGGTAATAATAAATGTGATCTTTATTTTAAATTCCAAATTTGTCGGTACTAGTACTTTGTCATATATCGATAATCTTAATTTACTTGACACAGTCAAGAAAATGAATGAGTCCCATAATAATGAAACCAAAACTAAAGGCACTAAGCAAAATTTATCAAGTGAAAATTCTTGTATTTTATGGCATAGGCGTTTGGGTCATATCTCCAAAGGGAGAATTGATAAAGCTTATGTCGGAGGAAATCCTAAAACTACTAGATACTTCGGATAAAACTTTTGCATTAAGTGTTTTAAAGAAAAATTTACAAACATTAAAGGAAATAGGATCTTTGAGAGTATCGAACGTCTTGGAACTAATTCATACGGATATTTGTAGACCATTCACTACTACTTCATGAAATGGTCAACAATATTTCATTACGTTCATGGATGATTACTCTCGTTATGGATACATTATTTTCTTCATGTAAAGTTTCAATCATTAGTCGTTTTCAAGTCTTTTAAGGCATAAGAAAGACTATTAAGAACGTTAAATCCGATCATGGTAGTGAAAACTACGGACGGTATAACGTATTGGGTGAATAACGTCCGGGTCCTTTATATTCGCTATTTTGAAGAGTGTAGGATTGTCCCTCACTACACCATGCCGGGTAAACCTAGCATAGTATATTGGAGAGACATAAATCCTTAATGATATGGTAAGAAGTATGTTTTCTTGTACTTCTTTACCTCACTCATTATGGGCGAAGCATTAAAAATCGCAGCTTATATTCTCGATAGAGCACCTTCAAAAGCTACCGACAAAACCCCTTATGAGTTATGGACGAATAAGAAATCATCCTTAAATCATCTTCATGTATGGGGGTGTCCAGCAGATGCTAGACCTTATAGGCCTAATGAGGGCAAACTGGACCTTAATACTGTTAGTAGTTATTTTGAAGGGTATGCCGAGAGATCTAGGGGATATAAATTTTATGACCCGAAAATTAGAACATTTTTCGAGATTGGCAATGTTAGGTTTCTTGAGGATGTTGAATTTAGTGGGAGAAATAGTAATGATTTTGAATTTGAAGAGTTAGAGGAACCACTCTATGTTCCTCAAACTTTAGTTTCTGTTGGAAATCAAGTAATTGTACCTGAAATTCAACAAAGAACATACAATTCAAAATAATATAGAGACTCCCGTAAATAACGGACAACATGAAAATATTGGACATAATAAAATTCAATAACCTCAAAATGAGGATGAACCGGTGCCCTTAAGGAGATCTACTAAAGAAAGAAGAAGTGCTATTCCGGATATTTATGATATGTATCTTGCGGAGAATGAGGACACCTTAGGTTTAGTGGGAGATGATCTAATCACCTTCCATGAAGCCATTAATAGTTCTAATTTTCATAAGTGGATCAATGCCATTAATGAGGAGTTAAAATCAATAAAAGACAATGACATTTGGGATCTTGTCCCATTACCTGAATGTGTAAAACCTATTGGTTATAAATTGATATTTAAAACCAAAAGGGATTAGCAAGGTAATATGAAAAGATATAAGGCACGTCTTGTTGCTAATGGATTTACTCAAAAGGAAGGCATTGATTATAAAGAAACACTTTTTTTTTTCCGGTATCTTCTAAAAACCTCTTTTATGATCATTATGGCATTAATGGCACATTATGATCTTGAGCTTCATCAAATGGATGTTAAGACATCTTTTCTCAATGGCGACATTGAGGAAACTATCTATATGAAGAAACCAGAAATGGTGACTGATTCGGATCAAACTAGTCAACTAGTTTGTAAACTTAAGAAATCCATTTATGGGCTTAAGCAAGCATCTCGTCAATGGTACTTAAAATTTAATCAAGTTATTCTTTCATTTGGTTTTGAAACGAATCTTGGTGAAGATTATGTATACCATAAGTTCAGTGGGAGTAGATTTATAATTTTGGTCTTATATGTGGATGACATTTTACTTGCTAGTAATAATAAGAACCTTCTAAAGGAAAACTAAAAAATTTTTCTCAAACAAATTTGAGATGAAAGATCTTGGTAAAGCATCTTTTGTATTGGGAATCCAAATTCATCGTGATCATTCACGAGGTATTTTGAAATTATCACAAAAGAGCTATATAGAGAAGGTATTACAAAGGTTTAGCATGGAAAATTGTAAACCACATGACACCCCTATCTCTAAGGGATATAAATTCAGTCTAAAGCAATGTCCTAGAATTAATTTTGAATCCAAGTATACGGAAAATATCCCTTGTGCACCGGCAATAGGAAGCTTAATGTATGCGCAAGTCTGTACTCGTACAAACCTTGCATTTATTATTGGGATGCTTTGTCAATACCAAAGCAATTAGGAAAAGAAGAACATTAAGTCGCATCCAAAAGAACGATGAAGTACCTATAAAACATTAAACTACATGCTTATGTATATAAAATCGGATCATTTTGAGATCATTAAGTATTCCGATTATGTTTTAGTGGATGCAAAGATGTCGAAAGACATCATATGGTTATGTCTATTGTTGAAGAGAAATAAGTATAAAATGAACAAATAGATATACAACTTATAGGATCAAACTCCATGTTATTGGATCCATTTTGTAAAGCGTAATCTCTTTTGATGTTTCACGAGCATACTGCTCATATGGGTGAAACGACTTTTGATAATGATTAAATCAGTGGGAGTTTGTGTTGTTTTCTATTTCTTTGTGTTGTTTTTATTTATATTGATCTCATTTGGTTAAGTAGGACTAGTTGGAGAATATATATATGCGTTCTTCATATATATTCATTAATACTCCATGCTACATATCTATACTTAATCTATGTCATTTAGTTGGATATATATGTGTGATTAATGTGGGTTTAGTTGCGAATCAATTACAACGACTGCCCATTTAGTTCCTATACTTATAAGACTAATGGACGGGATTGTATTGGATGACAATAAACGTGCACATAAGGGTTGTCGTTCATATTATAAATGATTTAAGGAATTTATTTAGTAAAAGATACATATTAATATTAATCCAAGTGGGAGATTGTTAGAACATGGATTAATTAATATGTGTTATTTAATTCCATTTGTTATAATCATTTAATAATGTTAAAGTATAGACTAAATGTGTAGAATTTCATTAGGTGTAAGTATCATTAAATGATGGGCATAATGGTAACTTCACACCATCATCTTTATGAAAGGGTGTAGTCCCTAAATGAAGTGCCCCTTCTCTATCTATATAAAGGCTATCCATCAGCCATTTAGAGACACTTAACATCATTTACAATTCAGTCAAAACATTCTTCATTCATCTAAGAAGAACAAGTGTGGGCACTATCATTTAGAAGTACTACCTCCCTACTCTCTTCTTTCATTCAAGAACAAGATCAAGAACACAATCATGGATTCTTCAGGTACACGCTTCCGTCTTCATCTTCCTCTCATTCTTAATCTAGTTGTGAGTTGGTTCATGGTTTGATGGATCATTTTGTTCCAACATCAAGCACCTTATTGGCATTTTCGACCGTCTTTTTGGAGTTTCAGATGCTTCATTTGAAAGTCTCATTTAAAAAATGAAGCATGCATTTCTGATCACCTAACTTCGCATATATGATGTACTCCGCATAACAATTTGGCGATGACAGAAATAGAATGTTAATCGATGTACTGTAGAAGCTAGTTATGTGCGTCCTAGATATTGAAGTTTTCATGACTGGAATAGACTGATTAAACTTTAAGTTCCGATTTTAACTTTTTGTGCTATGAAATTTGAAGATACTGGCAAACACATTTCCCTATTATCAATAAACAGACCAAATTATTGTGAAGAGGAATTTATTTTTGATATGTATATCCTTGGCTGAGTATTTTACCTTTTTCTCGTAGATGAGAATGCGAGTGGAAAACACTATTGCGATGTCTGGACCTGTTCGACGCTCTCCTGATTATTCTATGGCTAAATAATTATTTTTCATGGCAACATGGCAGGATATGAGAGCAGAGGTGGTAGATAGCAATCCATACGGGCTTACGGCACCGGCAGAGGATGGGGATTGTCCACAACTATGAGAGAATACGCGAGTTCTCGATTGCTATACCGTGCCGTACTTAACACTTCTCTAACGTTTTCTTGCTTGCTACCATTCTTTCCATCTGAAGTGCAACTTCATTTCTCTATGCAATTACTGAACGTCCCCATTATGTAAATGAAAGTTATATGGATCCCAAATTTCCTTCCAGATCTACTTGGCATTGCATGCCATTGTTTCAGGTTTAATTGTGCCTTCCTTTATCAAAAGTTCAAATGCATTCCATGTCTATTACTCACTTTGCCGAATGTTTCTTATTCCTCCACTTGTACTTAGTCTTGATGTTGGTGCCATTTAGGGACATGAATAATAAATTTTGTAGCTCTAGTAATGATAATTAATTATGCTTGATGTATGCTATGGCTTAATGAGCTCAAATCTTGTTGTTTTTACAGGGAATAGGTGGTGTAGGTAGTGTTGCAGCTGAAATACTTACAAGATGTGGTATATGCCGTCTTTTGCTTTATGATTATGACAAAGTAGAGTTGGCCAACATGAATAGGCTATTTTTTCGTCCTGAGCAGGTGCGGTTTCAGATAATTCTCACTATCCCAATTTTTTTTTAAAAGCGATTACGAGATAATAAGCAAGTTAAGGGCTTGTTTAACTAGTGCTTTGATTTCATTTGGTAACTCTCCATATAAGTTTTGCTTTTTTTGGATTTTTATTATTATTACTGTTGTTATGCAAATAATATGTTTTCACTTCTCACAAATGTAGAAAGCACAATTAAGAGGCTATCTGAATATATGCTACTTTTTTTCAAGATTATTTAGCACAAAACAAAGCTACATATCTCCATTTTGGTTGCTGTCAAAGAGACCTGGCATTCTTACAGAAAACTTAGTAAAGCCAAAAGTGAGTTCCCTACAAATGTTGGTTTTGCTTAAGTTTTCTGCAAGGATTCTAGATTTCTTAAATTTTGTTGAAAAGCGAACTGTACGAGTCCTATTAACCATTGTCATTGGCTTTACGTTGTTCAGTGTGGAATGACCAAGACCGATGCTGCTGTGCAAACTCTTTCAGACATAAATCCTGATGTTGTACTTGAGGTAATTTCAACTATTGCGACCTTGAAACTGAATATTCTTTGCAGTTTGCTGTGGACCTATTTTTTCCACTAGCTTCTGATACACACATTTAATATATTTACTGTGTTTGTAGAGCTATACACTGAACATCACAACGGTGCAAGGTTTCGAAACTTTTATGGCTGGTCTTAAAAATAAGTCATTCAGCATCGGTAAAGGAGGTAGCGGGGTTGATCTTGTTTTGAGTTGTGTGGATAATTATGAAGCACGGATGGTGGTAAATCAGGTGAGAGTACTGTATTACTAGCAGAGATTTAGTTTGTTAGTCATTTTCAGAATGTTGCTTAAACTTTTTTCTACGCACTCCTTTACAATCACTTAATTCTGCCTGTCCCCACAAGAAAAGGTCATACTTTCCATATTAATTTGACTCCAAAGAAAGAGTGCTAATTTTCTGTGTAATTTCTATTATACAAAATTCTTTCTTTCCAAAACCATTATATTTCCTTTACGTGTCTCCTATGAAAGAGGAAGATGTTTCTTGACAATTTAAAAGGCATCAAACCCAACAGTTTAAAGATTTGTATTCAGACATACTCCCTCGTCCCACTAAAAGTTACACTTTTATTTTGGACACGGGGATTAAGAAAAAGTGTAAGTGGAATAAGTGTTGTGAGTATGAAAAGTGAGGTAGGAGAGAGAGTGGGATAGGGAATAGTAGGTGGATAATTGTTGTGAGTATGCAAGTGGGTCCATTGAATAATTAAGTATTATTACATTTCCATTTTAGGAAAGTGTAACTTTTAGTGGGACACTCAAAGGGATAAAAAGTGTAAGCTTTAGTGGGACGGAGAGAGTATAGAAGTATTTATAAGGGCTAAAAAAAATTCTTTCTTTATGATGCCTGCTGATTCTGTATCTTAGATGTTGGACAAACTGGTGTACAAGTTGCTCACATAGTTGATAGAGTGAATTGGTTGTGCTATCCTAAGTGGTGATGTAAAATACTTTTTTTTTCTTGCCATAAGGCATATAAGATGATTGGATAAATAGCATTGCATTGTTCTTTTGGCCTCTCGGTTTGTAGTGCACATGATGAATGACCACCAGCATTTATAAAACTGGAAATCGGTTTGCTATACAGTAAATGGTAGCTGAACTTTGTCAAATCTCATTGAAGCAGGGTAGGGATAAGATTGGCTGTCTAAACAATGTAGAGATGTGGCATTTAGTTCAACAATCAGCGTGCTGCTATCTATATTCGTGTTTTCACTTATATGTCAGTCACCAAAAGTGTAACTTTCAATAAGCTGACATGACTATCATATTGATTTCATTGCTAGTAACTGAATGGAAACAAAATGGCAAGTTAACCACATTCAATAACAGGTAGCAAATTCGTTTGAAGTTGATACAGATACGCCAAAAAAAAAAAAAAAGAAGTGTAGTTGCAAAATTGAAAGGAGTTATTTCGGAACTCTGGACATCTAGATCATGCTGAATAATATAGCCTTCTTAACTAGCTTAAAGTGAATTTCTGTTTTAAGTAACTAGATTTGAAGGAATTCAAAACAAATGAAAATGTCTCTGGTCTTTGAGAAAAGTATTGATGTGGACATGGGCCAACATCATTAAGTATGGTTGAAAATTGGCACATCAACATTCTGAACCACTGTACTGTGCTTAAGCTCCGCTTTTAACCACCCATGTATTTTTTAAGCAGTATCAACCACCCTACTTTAAATAATAAATACGTTTATATTAAAACCAAATAGCCTAACAACATCCATAATTGTTAAAAAATCCTAATAAAAGCTAACGAGAGTTAACTTGTATGTTATGTGGACATAACATGGATCAAACTTTGATTAGTTGGACAAATATAAATCCTAACGAAAGCTAGCTTTAACTTGTATTTTATTGCTTGTTACCGGAACCATGAATCTTTATTAGTTTTTTAGTGCATTGTAATTTGTTGGGAACATGGTCCAATTGTATAATTGTTTCCTGTAGCAGTAGGTGTGGTGTTTGATATTGAGTCTATATGAATATTTGATCTTTCAACTTTGACTTGTGGATGAGAGGAAGTTTCTGATATAGAATTCATGTGAGTACTTTGTAGACAACCGCTTGCATATGATAAACGATTAGTATTTGGATTGACCCAATTCGATTTTACATTTGTACGAGTTTTATATTTGGGTCAGTCTTTGTTGTGGTTGCTGATGATGAAGGATTAAAGGTGTAGCATTTTTTGGTCTTGCAATGAACTTGATTAAAATTATTTTGCAGATTTTACCATTGTGAAAATGGGTTATTTTATGGTTTCAAATTGGATTTTTTTAATGATAGGGCAGGTGGGATGTATTTATATCTGTTCAATTAATCCAAGTTTGATCCACGTTATGTCCACATAACATACAAGTTAACCCTCGTTAGTTTTTGTTAGGTTTTTTGAACAATTATGGATGTCGTTAAGCTATTTGGTTCTAATAAAAACGTATTCGAAGTATGGTGGTTAAAATTGCTAAAAAAATACATGGGTGGCTAAAAGTGGAGCTTAAGCATAGTACAGTGGTTCAGAATGTCGATAGGCCTAGAAATTTAATTAAACACCATAGATTCTTCTTAAGACCTTATCGGTAAAGTAATGATTAGAATGATACTTGAAGTAAAAAAGATGGGTTGTGACAACGATCAAAGCTAAGGGAACCTGCAGTTTATGAGATAATATGGTCTTGTTTGCAATGAACAAGTTATATATGTGCTTAAAAACATCTGGGAGTACGTTATATATAGTTAAACATTGCACTGAATGCTCTTATGCACTTGTGCCAAGATTGTGAACTTATAATGGATGAATCACACAACTGAGAGCTAGTTTTACGTAGACGTGTCCATTTTATAAACCGAACCGGTCAACCGGGAGGTTGAAAACCGGCCAAAACCGGTCAAAACCGGTCAACGGCGGTTAACCGGAACCGGCTAACCGTAACCGGTTATTGGCCGGTTCGGTTAAGGTTGAGATTTTTGAAAAACCGGTCAACCGCCGGTTAACCGCCGGTTTTTGACTTGCTCGGCCGAGTCATATGAGTTGCTCGGCCGAGCAGAACCTTCCAGTTTGTTATTAACAAACTGAAGGTTCTGCTCGGCCATAGTTGTTAAAGGCGAAAGGCGAGTGGCGGGCGATACACACCTGGAAAAGGCGAAAGGCGAGGCGATAGAAAAGCGGCAAAAAGGCGAGCAAGGCGGAAAAATAATAAAAAAAATTAGTAAATATTAGAAAAATATATAAATATACCTATAACATATGAACAAAAATTCAAACATATTAAGGACTAACATAAAACATTTAATAAATGTTATTTCACTTATAATAATATCCTAAACATAATTTAGACCTCAAAAGAGATAATTTTAAGGTAAAAGGTGCATAAATTTAAACCACATAGTTCAAATCAACAAAATAAATACTAGTTTAAGAAATTGAAATGAATTTAAAGTATAAAACACTAAAGAAAGGAAATAAAGTTCTAAAATCGTGGAAAAGCAAGTCAAGCAAGTGGTTACGGCCTATAAATCTTAGCCTCGACCCCAATCCATCCCCCGACGTAAAACACTATCCTCTTCATCATCATCTAGTATCTCAACATCTTCCTCGTCATCATTTACGTTCCCATCCAAGTCGTGTGCTTTCTCAAGGAGCTCTATATCTTCCTCTTCTTCCTCATCTTCATCAAGAAGGTGTAGAGGTGGTGGTGGTGGCCTACTTTGCCTAGGAATCTCTGAAGTTTGTCCTCCCCTTAATCGTTGTAGTTGCCTTTTTCCTCGAGCTACTGGGACCCCTATCACTTCCGTGTGATGGAGTTGATTCGTCGTCCTATCTCTAAGTAGCATAAGCACGATCCTCGCCGCCACACACATTACTAACCAAATCCCAAGTTAATCCACCACCATTCACTTCATCACCATCATCTTTGGTATACCATTCATCACATTCATCAACTTCATCCAAACAAATTGGATCGATCAGATATCGGGATCGGGTAGCGTCGCCTTAAAGCTCTGTTATATTTTACGAAGACCAAGTCATTTAACTTGGTTTGATCCAACCTATTCCTCTTCTTACTGTGAACCTGTAATTATTTTAATCCAAATTAGTACAAGGCTACATGAATTAACGTTTATATTATTGCTAACTCACACTTTTTAAATTTTCAGTATACATACATGCTCGAAGAAACTCCAATTCCTCTCGCATCCAGAAGCACTACAAGTCAAGTTAGTGATTTTCATAGCAAACTCTCGCAATTCTGGAGTTGATTTACCATAAAGCCTCCACCACTCACCTACGAATTGAAGAAACAACAAGTTAATACTCATAGTCATATACTATAAACATGAAATCCATCAAATTATAAATAAAATATTACCCGGAGCAATCGTGTATCGTTGCCTTTTAGCCGTCACCGACCCAAATGATTCTTCTGCATTCGTATAAACCTTCAATTGTCCGGTTATTTGATCTGAGTATTCAGTGTTCTGCATCAATCTCTCAAGACATTTAACGAACCCATCCCAAACCTCTTGGTCCTCGTGAATATTCTTATTCGTGTAGTGAAACTCGGATTCAAGTAGTAAGCAGCAGACGTAAAGGTTGATGAAGTTGATCTTCCCACCTCGCGATCAATGATCCGAAAAAC
This sequence comes from Adenophora triphylla var. japonica, assembly GCA_022495995.1. Lineage (NCBI taxonomy): Eukaryota > Viridiplantae > Streptophyta > Magnoliopsida > Asterales > Campanulaceae > Adenophora > Adenophora triphylla. Next base: position 261,345 of record JAFEMH010002271.1, on the reverse strand, counting down.
TCGAATACTCCTCCTCTTTGTCTTCAAAATTCTTTGCAATTTTTTTCCTTCGCTCTATCCGTGGCTTCGTAGATATACGGCATAGGAGCCTTTGTCTCACCATCAACTAATCGAAGGACATAAAAGAGGACCGGCGACCAAAAGAGCCTCTTTAGCCACCTTCCAAAATCTAGCATCCACGATGGTTTTAGTTGCTTGTTTACCTTTTTCTTCCTTTCGCCCATTCGCTATTCTTCTTCCAAACATCGGAAATAAACATTGCCCTTAACTCTTTCTTTACCTTCTCATACCTCGAGAGAGTAAGAAATGCCGTTGCAAATCGAGTCTCGGTCTCACTAAATCCACTTGGTGAACTTCCTCATCATATTCACGACCCCAGGACGTCCATAAATGTAGCTATTCAACTTCATAGCCCGTTCAAATACTTTTTTCATTCTTGGAATGTTAAAAATATCCTCCAACATCAAGTCCATGCAATGAGCAGCGCATGGTGTCCAGAATAAATGTGTATATTTTTCCATTAAATTCTCACCTATGTAAAAGAGAATAAAATAATAATTAGAACAATTACATAAACATACTAAACGCAAGTCGCAAACCAAGAAGAGAAAAAAAAAAAAAAACAATCCGCAGCGAACCTGAAGTCGATCGCGATTCGCGAACCTGAAGTCGACGCTAAACCTTGATTTGCGATCGTCGTCGTTCGTCGGCGTCGTCAATGGTGAGTCGGTCCTTGGTTTACTTCCGTGAAATTGATTTCTTAATCGATTTTTATAATCGATTTCATAATCAATTTCATAATAGAACTCGGATTTGCTAATCGATTTCCTAATCGAACTCGGATTTCCTTAAATTGACGATGTTTCCATAAAATTGGAAACCCTAGAATCCCAATTTGACACTTTGCGATTCCTATTTTGACTCGGATTTTTTTTTAGCGTTGATCGCTTTTTCAAAACGACCGCCAGAGTCTGAAGAGGCGGTGTAACCTCCCAGGCGCCAATATGGCGAGGCGGGCGAGAGAAGCGAACGCCTTTAACAACTATGTGCTCGGCCGAGTCATATGAGGTGCTCGGCCGAGCATAACGCCAGAACATGTTCCAACGGCTACTTTTTCAAAAACTAGCCGTTATTTTTTCCAACTAGCCGTTAATTTTGTTATTAGGCAGTCAAAAATTAAAAAAAAATGTTTTTTTTGCCTAATTTACTAACTATAAATATCACCCTCCTCCTCCCATTTTATTTCCACCTTATTTCCCTCTACTCTTTCTCTTCTACTCTCAAATATTCACATATACTCTCACCCTCATCCAATTTTCAGTTAAATATTGTTCCATTTTCAGTTAGTTTTCTAACGAAATTAGTGCTTTTCTCCATTTTCATCCATTTTTAAGCTCCGTTTTGTTTCCAAACTTCATTTTCTCTTTATACAAATGGCTGCAAATCAAAGAAGAAGCAATTTAGGCAAGTCCGTTGTTGATTCTTCCTCCCCCAACGATGATTTTGATCATCAAAATCCAAATATTCAACAAAATGAGGAAGAAGAACAAGTTGAAATTGAAAGTGGTAATGCTAGGAGTGGTAGGGGCAGCCGAGCCAGGAGGTGGTCGGGCCGGGGTCCCTGGGACAACGACAAGAAAGAGAGCCACAATCCGATACCTTCGCCATCCATTTCAAAGAAAAGAAAAATTACTGCCGAGGATGATTATAATTTTCGAGCATGTTGCAACTATTGTAATGCGACTTACGCATGGAAAAGAGGTGGAGGGCATGGGACGCTCAACGCGCATTTGGCGGCAAAACATCCCGAGAAACTTGGCATTTCCGCTTCGCAAACTCAATTACAATTTCAACGTAGTTCGGGTTCGGGTGCACAAGGTTCGTCTTCCCCTTCTTCCGTCCTTTTTAAATTTGACAAGTGGGTTTATAGGGATGAACTAGCCAAATTTATTTGCGTTAAAGGCCTTCCTTTTAATTTTGCGGATTGTGATTTTTATGAAAATTTTGCTCGCCTTTCTTTGAACCCCACCGCCACGAGAGTACCACGTACGAATCTCGTACGTGATATTACTAGAGTGGTTGAAAGATATAAAAAAGATTTAATTGGTGTTTTATCAAAATTAGAAAATAAAGTTTCAATTTGTGCCGATGGTTGGAGTGATCATTGGCAAAGAAATACTTATTTGGGCGTTACTTGCCATTGGATAGATAATTCATGGAAAATTCAAAAAGATTAATTGCTTACAAAGATTTTGAGCCACCGCATTCCGCGGAAAATATTTGTGCGAAATTGCTTGAGATTTTTCTTGAATATGGTATTTTAAATAAAATATTTACTATTTCATTTGACAACGCAAGTGCTAATACGGCTAGTTTGCCCGATTTAATTACCGTTTGTCAACCCTCAGTTTTTTCATATTAGATGTTTATGTCATATAATTAATTTATGTGTTAGAGATGGTTTAGATGCATTAGAAACTAATGTTAAGCCAATTAGACGAGCTCTTCAATTTATTTCAAAAAAAAATCTAATACAAAAAAATGGATAAAGTTTTTAAGAAGTAAAAATGTGCCGGACAAATATTTTACTTACGATGTTCCAACTAGGTGGAATTCCACCTATAAAATGTTAAGCGATGGTTTTGCTTATAAAGATCTCCTAACGCAATTTTTTATGTCAATTGGCTATCATGAACCTCTATTTACTTATCATTGGAATGCATGCATTAATTTATGTGAATTGTTAAAGATTTTTAATACCGCTACTTTGGCTTTTTCGGGAGTTTATTATCCAACTTCCGTTTTGGTGCTAGAGCATTGTATTGCAATTGTTACTATTTTTGACAATTTAAAAGAATGCCCTATTTTAAAACAATGCATTTTTAACATGAGACAAAAGTGGCTTAAATATTTTGACACTATTCCGTCTCTTTTCTTGGTTGCAAAGTTATTAGATCCTCGAGTTAAATTAGATGATTTAGAGTCCATTATAACTTATTATTATATGAAATTATATCCCGATGGTGACGGTATTTATGAACTTCCGTCAATTATTGTTAATGACACAAAAAATGATTTGATTAACCTTTTTAATGAGTATAATGCCTTATATGGAAACATTTCTCAAAGCCAACAACATGAATATGATTCCTCTACTTCTCAACCAAGTTTTACTAGTGGGGATCCATATAGTTTTATTGCAAATTTGTATAGTAAAAAATATGGTCCTTCTCGAGGTTCATCTTCATCATCATCAAACATTCCCGTGGAGTTAGAAACCTATTTCACTACAAACTTTGAATTAAATCAAGATCCAAATTCAAATGAATTTGATGTTTTACAATGGTGGTCAAGAAGGAAAGACATTTATCCTATACTTTCCATAGTTGCTAAAGAAGTATTAGCCTCTCCCGCTTCAACGGTGGCGGTTGAATCGGCATTTAGCGTTGGTGGAAATGTTTTGGATGAAAGACGTTCTCAACTAACAAGTGAAAACTTGGAACATCAACTTTTACTTGGCGATTGGGTTAGAGCGGAAAAAGGCAACAAGACATGCCTTATGATGAGGATCTATTGGATCCAAGATATCAATACGATGTCGAGGACTCCACGGAAAGTAGTGATGAATGAATGATGTTTTAGATTAATTTTTATTTTAATTAGATTAGTTTAGACTTTAGATTAGATTTATTTTTAATTAATTGTAATAGTTAGGTTGAGGTAAAGGCTCCTAAATGTCCCCCTTATTTATAAAAGGGTAAGGTTGGTTGTCCCCCTCTTTGTAATTTTATTTTGATTAATAAAATTTAAGGGTACCGTCCCTTTTTTCTTTTTATATACTTGTTTCTTTTAAAAAAAGTTAAGTTTTCTTTCTTTCAAAATTCATAACTTTTTTTATAAACCTTTTTTCAAAAAATGTATGTAGATAACTTAAGTTTAAAATAGTCTTATTTATCCAAAAAAATTGAAAAAATTAAAAGTTAACTTTTTTCAAAAAACCGTTAACTTTCATTTTTTTAAAAATTCATAACTTTTTTTATAAACCTTTTTGTAAAAAATGTATGTAGTAAACTTAAGTTTAAAATAGTCTTATCTATCCAAAAAAAAATTGAAAAAAAATAAAAGTTAACTTTTTTCAAAAAACCGTTAAAAAAATTAACTGAAAAATGATATGCTCGGCCGAGCAACACCAAAGACTCGGCCGAGCAACCCTCAACCCCTAAACCCTAAAAGGGTTGCTTGGCCGAGCAGCACCAAAGACTCGGCCGAGCAACCCTCAAAACCCTAAACCCTAAAAGGGTTGCTCGGCCGAGCAACACCAAGGACTCGGCCGAGCATATCCAAACCGTCAAACCGGAGGTTAACCGGATAACCGTTAAAACCGTGAACCGCCTAAACCGTAACCGGTCTAGCCGGTTAGGCGGTTCGGTTCCGGTTGGGGATTTTGGAGGTTTCAACCGCCGGTTTTCAACCGGCTAACCGGCGGTTTGGTCAACCGGCCACCTCTAGTTTTACGGGCTTTCTTTTGTACTCATTTTAAGATGATAAAAAAGGGCAGCCCGGTGCACCAAAGCATCTCTGCGTAGCTAGGGTCCGGGGAAGGGTCCCCACCATAAGGGTGAAATGTAGGCAATGCATCACTCAGTTATTAGAAATGTTTTTTTTTTTCATGTTGAATTCACATATGAGGATTCATGTTAGCCGACCTCAAATTATTTTGGGACCAAGGCTTTGTTGTTGTTGTTGTTGTTGTTGTTGTTGAATTCACTTACAGCGTACTCTTGGACAGATTTATCGGAGGATGCTGTTTCTGGACACATACAGTTGCTAATTTCTGGAGAGACTGCTTGCTTTGCATGCGCGCCTCCCTTGGTAAGTAAATGAATTTTTTCGGTTCAAATGATATCGAGGGAGATTCAATTAAGACATTTTGTCTGATATGTACCTCTTTCACCTTATGAAATGTGTCTTTTTCTTCTCGAGGATTAAGTAAAGAGTATCAACTGATATGTTGTTGGAATAGTTTTTCTCACAAAGCTTGGTGCACATGGCGCTGGGCCTAAAAGCAACCTCTATTGCATACAATATAACTTTTTCCCTGTAATGGAACAAGGATCATATGAAATGAGATACACTTATACCTGTACTGTATCTTCTATATAGTGAACTGTTGTGTAGTTTGTTAGTTTCTCCACCTTTTTTTAAGTTTTATATGTGAAGCTAACATTTTGCCCGAAATATCTGTGTCCTTTATATAATGAACATTCTTAAGATAATGGAACGTTGAGAATGAAATTTAGCTTTATCCCTTAGGTTGTAGCATCAGGAGTAGATGAGCGTACTCTAAAGCGTGAAGGAGTTTGTGCCGCATCTCTACCTACTATCATGGTGCGTTTTCTCTTCCTGATGAACAGTTTGTGTGTTTCCTCTCAGTATTTTTCTGTATAGTTTAGACCAGTGGCGGAGCCAGAAATTTGAAGAAGGGAGGGGGGACAAAAAAATTTGGAGCAAAGATGAATCGGCTGCCCCCGAATTTTTTTTTGTGGCTATTTTTCTCCTATACAATACAACTTTAGACATAGTTAAGTACCTACTTTAATGGTGACAATAATAAATTAATTGGTCTCTCATACGATTCAGTACAGTACCAAAAGGTTCAACATCTACAAATCTTACCTACTAAAGAAAATCATAAATATAAAACATTTTACTTCCACATATATTACTCCGTCTCACTAAAAGTTACACTTTTATCTCATTGATGTCTCGTTAAAAATGGCACTTTTTAAAATGAAAATTACACTTTCTAAATTGAATTGTTTTGATGACGCCACAGCTTTCGGGGTCAGGAGCGGTTCAAGGATATCTGGCTAGGATATATTTGGTGGTTTTATGTACCTAGATCACAACACAAACAAGCACCGTTAAGGTCAAAGTTGGATGTTACTCCAACTCAGGCCCTCAAAGTGCAGAGAGTAAGAATACTGAGTAATAAGGCTTTGAATACCTTTGGAGTGTGTGTGTGTTTAGGTTTAGAGAGTAAAAGAGCTTACTCAATTGTATATGGAACTTACCTTGCCCAAGGGGGTAAAGGCCTTCTATTTATAGGCAATGCCATGATGCTTGTTGAGGTAAGCACGAGATCACTCTGTGGGCACTTTGGTATTTGACCGCCTACACGTGTCCGCAGCCTAATTGGTCTGTCAGTGAGGGAACATTGACTGCCCAAGGGGACACGGCCGAAAGGACATGAGCCGTAGCTGCTTATTGCATTAAATGGAATAGTAGGCGCCGGACCGAGCCGCATTGAATGCGTGATGGGGAGCCGCGAGCTGTCTGTCAGAGCTGCAAGTTAACTTGCTTCGCAAGGCTCTGACATTAACCGGGAAAGAGCTGCGCTCATGGTTAACGCTGCGCCCGCGGTCAAAGATACATGACGCGAGCACGGCTTGATGCGGCATGACTCATGCGGGCACGGATCCAAATGAGCAGTGGTCCCAATGGTGCTCGACGGGGACGATGCGAGGAGGGAGATTTCGACCACAAGTGGCCTATTTATCCGCGGCCTTCCCTCGGCCGGTCTAGAACCGCCACTTCCACCTGGTTCCTCGACTAGACCGAGCGCGGCCCGGCCCAAAGAGATCCGGCTCATCAATGGCCCCTAGCTCCAAGTGTGATTATTTATGGTCCGAGTGAGGAGCTACTAGAAGCTCGGCTCGCTCCACCGCTCCTCGAGCGAGCACCAGCCAAGTAGCGCTTTTCTTTGTTGCTTGCTTGCCCCCTACGGGCCAAAGTGGAACGCGCTGTGAGGCACCAGCTGAGCGACACGTGGTCCTCGTACGTGGCGTGCCTCCTTGCTAACAGCGGGCCCTCAGCGTATGAAAAGACGGGTTAGTGGTACGTCGTGGTACGTGTCGGCCATCCAAGGGGGTAATAAATGCAAAAGGTATTTAATTTTCGAATTTTCAAACGCTTGGAGACGGTTCGGGGTCCGAGGTTGGATTTGTGGGCTAATTAATACGGGTTAACGGGTTAACCCGTATAGTAGGCCTTATAAATACCAAACCCTTAAACCCCAAACACTTTTACCGTTTCCAAACATTCACAGAGCTTTAGAGAGAGAAATTTCTTGCGAATTCTTGTGCAACCGTGTTCTCCGAATCTACCCTCAAGCTTTCTTTTCGTAAGTAACATCGGGTGTTTTCCTCTTCATCTCCTTCGTTTTTCTTTCTTTTTTCCGGGTTTCGAACGAAATGACCAATCGTGAGTTTGGGACCCCGCCGTCCCATAGAGTTAGGAGACGGGAGCACTCCAGGATCTGTTTGCTTGTTTGTAAACGGACAGGGGGATATTTAGGAAGGTAGGCCATGGGTGGCTTAGGTTATTCCTCGAGTGCTTCCAAGATTTACGCGAAAAATCCCAATGGGGCCTTTTGTCCCACCCCGGTTGTGGGAGGCCAAGGATAAAAGGGTAAAAAGGAACGGTGATGTTTTGGTGTTTGGGGATACCAAGAGGGCCGAGAAATTTTGTGATGGGGGTTTTGTGCAGTTTCCCCGCGAGAGAGGCTCGGCTCGAACGCCTATCAACTAGCGAGGAGAGCGATTCGCGTCCCCGAAGTAGTTGTGATCGGGAAAAGTGTGAATCATGGATCCCGAACAAACCAATGATGCGCGGGCACCGGCATGGACTGAATGACCCTTTAGATGTTCTCGCCCATAAGGACCATCTTTCCCGTCAGGCCCGCGCCCTGTGGCGAGGACAATTGAGCCGAGCAGGCAGCCGAGGAACTCGACCCCTTTGATTTCGAGGCGACCGGAACCGGTGAAGTTGAATCTGAGGCGGCCCCCGCCCGCTGGTGACCCCACCGGTCTCTTTGGCTCCTCGAGCTCTGAGACCGAAGAAGATGACCACGGAGAGGGGGATAGAGGGCGCGGGACCTCCAAGAAGGCCGCCGAGACCACCAATATAGTGGATGCCTTCGAGAGCTCGACTCCGAGGAGGAGGAGGAAGAGATTGTGGCCCCCGCCCGAAATAAAGGCAAAGAGGCCGCCTAGGGACGCGAATCCCGGTCGTGGCCGTAAGAAGGCCAAGGAGGCGGCCACCATCGACCGGGAGGAGGACATTTACGAGGTTTACAATGCGGACCGCAACGCCTACCGTGTCCGCACCTTAGGACATGCATTTGAAGAATAAGGACAACCTGCGCGAGACAAGAATGATGTTCGCGAGGACAATAAGGCCTCGCGTTTTTATGGGGCCCAGTTTGAGAATGGATTGAGGCCGCCTGGACCCCTTCTTTTATTTCTTTTCGGAGTTCAATTCCCGCTCGCCTACGCACTCCGACTCCCAATGCCATCCGGCCATTGTCTCCTTCATTGCGTGTAGAGATTCATGGGCTATGAACCTACCTCGTCGGCTCTACGCCTACTATCGAACCAAATTCTCCGCGGCATTCCGAGCCCGAAGTGCTAGGAACTACTCCACCAGGACCTTCTCTCCTCCCTCCAACAAGTTTGACCAATGGAACCGTAGGGACATCCTGGTGATCGAGTCTAGATTCGGATGGCCCTTTTCCAAACCTTCCACCCCGTCCCTACGAAGGCGGCCGCTAGCAAATATCCTGACCCTTCTCGCCCGATGCATCGCGTACTGCCATGTAGAGGCATCTCGGCCCGCATTTGGAGAGCGGGGAGGAGCCTCGTATACGACGTGGGCGCCATAGTAAAGATGAGCCTCTCACGATCTACTCTCTGGGGCGGCTCTTTCGTGGAGGCGCCCCACACGCCCTGCAGAGGCGTGATGGAGCCTTCGCCCGCGACCCCGATTGGCGGGGTGCACGAACATTACCGCTTCGAGGCGTATTGTAAGACCTGTATGCTGGGCGCGGAGTGCGATCCTCCCGAAATAATTGGTCTCTGATTCCTTTATGAACCTGTTTGCCAATTTACTTTGCTTTTGATATTTTGAACTGCTGTGCTACCCATTTTTCTTTCCCTCCGCAGTAGATCCGATTTGTACAATTTCGATGGCTCCTCCTCTAAATGCTGCTCAACCGAAGGCCAAGAACATGAAGGCCAACAAGGAAGCCGCCCGAAGAGGCGTAATGAGACGGGAGGGGTCCCCACCAAAGACAAGATCGCGCTGTTGCGAGCGGGAAAACCGGGGACACTCTACTCGCTCCCTGTAATTATTCTCAAACCGGAATCCGCCTCCACCTCCCAGGGGTCCTCCTCCACCCACCGCTGTCCGGCATCATCTCCCGGCCGCACTATTGCCTCCGGCATAACCAGTGAGCAATCCAAGAGACTCGAGAGAGATGCGGATCCGGCGCACAGGAGAGGTCCTCCAAGACCCGAAAGTGGGGGATACCTCTACTGTAGCCTCTCCCAGCCGCCGCCACTACCCCTTCGCCGCTCCTCCGCCGCGGGGACAATATGCTCGTGGCCTATCCGATTTCCTCCTGGGCCACGCCGCGAGGAGTGCATGGGAGAAAAGGAAGCAAAGGTGGGATGCGCCCGCCATTACCGGGGTAGACTTATATGCCCGGTCCTCCCAAAATTCGTCATGGGCATTTGGCCGATCAACCGTGCTTTTTGCCTCGACTTCTACTCACCAAAGCGGCCGAGAAGGAGAACCCGTCGCCTTGATGGGGGATATTGGGGTCGCCCTTACCGAGGTAGGGACCTTTCTTCCGCTTCCTCACTTAGCCTCGATTTTCCACCTAATTCTCGACTTTCTTCCTCGCGGGTGGGCAACAAGGCCACGAGGCTCAGGAGACTTGCATGACACTGTCCGCCGAGCTTGCCAAAGAACACCAAGTGACATGGCGGGCAAACTCCGCGAGCCGGAGCAGCCCAGGAGAAGGTGGGTACTCCGAGCTCCCTCCCCGGATGCCAAGGAAAAGGAGTTCGCGACCAAGGAGTCCGACCGGCGGCTTCCAGGGAGCCGCGACCGAGCCGGGAGCAGAGCCTGGAAAAGGCAGTGGTCGGGCCGAATGAGCTCCGCGGGCACAAGACCAAGCTTCGAGCAAAGAAATGAAGAGCTCGCAACCAAACCGGGAGCCGCGGAGGAGTCGGCCAAACTCCCTGAGGCTAAGGCAGATGAGCTCTCCGAGAAACCGCTACCCCTTACGCAGCTTTGAGCCGGGAGTAGGAGAGGACGCCGGGCGAGGCTCGCGAAGAAGCCGTCGAGGAGTATAAGAACTCGACCCGGCTTCACCGCGGAGCGCTGCCCAAGATTTAGGTGTGTGTCGGACACGTAGATCCGAACGCGGCCACGGCATGTTCTCCAGCCAGCCGCGAATCGGCTCACCGGTCAGTACGACGCTGAGCGCGTGGCTCGGCACGCGCTGGGGCTCCTCCGTCCGAGGAAGCAGGCCAAGTGGTCTTTGATCTCTCGCTGGGCGCCTCTCGCTCCGGGCCGAAGCGATCGCTTCTGACCGATCGCCGAACCGGATGCTCGCGCTCGGGGACAACCCTTTATCCTCGGGACGCCCGGCTCGTGTTCTTCCAGTGGGGCCACCGAGATCTCTTTCCTTCGCGGGCGGCTCCAGGCTCCAGCCTCTCATCGAGCCCATCTCTCGACCCTATAACAGAGATTCTCGATGACCCGTCCTTCCTTCCCCAACTCCAACTTCAGAAGCGGGCACGCATGATGCTGGAGACCAGGAGCAGATGCGCCCAAGGACCAAGCTCCTATAGTTTAGGATTTTTACTTTTTCCCTTCTCGTAATAGCTTGTAGGATCCTTGTAATAGTGTAGGAATTTTGTAAATACTTTTTATCATCAATAGAAGCATTTTTCTCCCCTCGCTCCCGTACTTTTATCTTAATTGCTTGTCTCGTAGGCTATTTTGAGTAGTTTGGGCAATTTTCGAGCACCTTAATACTTGCATTCTCGCCTCTTACTTTTTCCAAATGCTTTTGACTTGCAATTAACTTTATACTCTTCCTTCTCAAGCGGCAAAGCTTAAGAGGCTCTTCGCCCGCATTTTTCGAGTTTTCCTAACTCTTTATTCAAAACCCTTAGGTTTTTTTGTGAGAGCACTTTATTCTTCTATGATCGCGTTTGTTTAGCCTTGTGGCAAACTTCGAGGCCTTAACCTCGTTTGTCTGTTTCGGCTTTGTTAAACTAGTTTGATCACTCTCATCCATTTACACTTATTCCCACTTTCGCAGTGTGGTGTAAGTCAAAAGTAGCCAAGGCAAGCATACTTTCATGTGGCATGCGTAAGGTGGCCGCGAGGCTATTGTCCGCGCAATGTAAAGGTAGGAGCATATTTTAGCATAGAGGCCCTTTAACCCCCTGGCATCTCGTATCCCCTTATTGGAGGTTCTCACTTATTTGACCCTTTATTCAAAACTCCCTAGGTTTTTCGTGAGGGTCTCGTGGCGATCCGGTGAACGGGCTTATATGTAGGCCTTTGTCACATACATGTGCATGCGAGTAACGGCCCTAACGAGGTCCTTCGCGCAATTAGCGGGTCCTGACTTGTGTCATTGTCCCCACTAGAGTCCGTAGCACGGGCATCACGGCCTTGCACCTACGTTCATCTATATCCACCTATTTTTGGTGGTGTCACGCGAGCAGGAGAGAGTCCTCCCCGCGATCATAGTACGGATCGTAATGGATCTTTGTACATATATATAGGCATGCGGATCCTTAGATCTTTGCGCATCAGTAAGTAGGAGCTCGTATGTTGGCTTCGAACTTACCGGCATCCTCACGCGGCATCCACCTTAGCTTTCGAGGCCGCGGAATTGATTTTTGCATCAAAATATGATGATAACTTCTCACTTATATACATATAGTCTACTCCTTCCAAAAAATTACAAAGACTTCAAAAGAAGTATCTCTTAAGGTGGTCGCTATTCCAGGCGTGCTTAAGCTCTTCTCCCTCTTTTGGTCGCAACATATAGGTGCCCTCTTCGACTATCTTTGTGACCTCATACGGACCTTCCCATTTCTGGGACAAACTTGTTGAAACTGGTTGGGTCCCTGACCTCTACGCTTCGAGTACCCCTCCAACCGAAAACTCCTCTTATTTACTCTTTTATCATGGTGCTTCTTCGCTTCTGTTTGTAGTTCACCATTTTTTTCATGTGCCCGCATTCTCTTCTTTCGAGATCGTCCAGTGTCACACCTTCGTTTGCCTCGCTTTGAGACTCGTCGAAGCATGCGACTCGTACGAGGGCAGTGGCTACCTCAACCGGAGCCATTGCCTCGACCCATACGTGAGCGAGAAGGGAGTTTCTCCCGTTGAATTTCTTATCGTGGCGCGACAACCCATAATGCGATTCGGAGCTCGCCCAACCAACGTCCTCCTCGCCCTTCCAAATTTTTCTTTAAGGCAGCTAGGACTAGCTTGTTCGCGCCTCGCCTTGACCATTTCCCGAGGATAGGCAATCGCGGACTTACGGTGCCGCACCTTCATTCTCACACATTCAGCAGCCGAATTTTGCGGAGAATTGGGTGCCATTATCTCGAAATTATTGCTCGGGGAACCCCAAATCGACAATAGATGTGGTCGTGGACAAAACTGATAATGTTATCCTCGGAAATAGTGGTCAAGCCCTTTGCTTCCGTCCACTTGGTAAAATAATCCACGGCCACCACAAAGCATACTTGATGCTTCCTCTCAAGATTGGAAATGGTCCAATAAGATCTATCCCCACGTATCAAACGGCCACGACGGTACTACCAAAGTCTGCTCTGTTGATGGTAGTCTAGGGATGTCCGCAAATCTCTCGGCACTTATCACATTTTCTAACATACTCCCGCGCATCCCTTCTCATTGTGGGCCAAAAGAATCCTTGGAATTTGATCTTGTCTCGAGAGGGCGCGAGCACTGGATGTCCGCCACAAACTCCTTCATGAACCTCATGAGTAAGTTGGTGACCATGTGAGTCTTAACACATCTTAGTAAAGGCTTGGTGAATGATCGCCGAAAAGCACCCCATCGAGGACGAGGTATTTCGCGACACCGTTCGATGGCTCTAGCCTTTACCGGGTCCCTGGGAGGGTTTGCTTCTCGATGTAATCCTTCATTTCATCCACCCAAGATTCCTTACTTCGATCCTCAATATTGTTTATCCGTATTCGATCTATAAGCAGGTCTCTCCGTGAATTCAATCTCGGCAATTTGTCTCCAACTCACCAATTTCTTGCTCGGTTATTCTTGAGAGGAGGTCGGCTTCCACATTGTCCTCTCTCACGACTTGGTTCAAATTTCATAGTAAGTGAAATTTTTGATGAGGGTTTTTGCAAGGTCACAAGATTGAGTTAGTACTGGGTTGATAGTATCATACTCCCCTAATTTGATTAACTCATGAGCCGAGAGTCACTATTGATCTCAATATTCGAACTCCCAAGTCTCTTGCCAATTCCATGCCCGCTATAATCGCTTCATATTCCCGGCTGATTGTTTGATGCCTCGAACTTGAATCTCAAGGCCTCTCATGAACTTCTCCCGCAGGCGCAATCGAAGTATGCCCGCTCCACCGATTAACTTGCTCGCGGAGCCGTCCACATATAAAATCCACACCTCTTCTCGGACGCTCCGTTGAACAATTTCGTGCTCGGGCCTTCGGGTCATCCTCCGATTCCCGCTCGCTTTCTTTTTCCGAGGTCGTCGTCCGCTAATTTGAATGATGATTCTACTACAAAATCAACTAAGGCCTCGCGCTGATTGTCTTTCCTGGGAGTAGGTGATCCGGAACTCGGTGAGCTCTATAGACCAAGCTAGCATTCTCCCCGAGGACTCGGTTTATGTAAAACCTTTCTAAGCGGGGCCTCGGTTAGTACGGTTATAGGACGTGCGTAAAAGTAGGCTCTTAATTTTCGAGCAGATACAAGCAAGGCGTAAGCTAACTTTTTCTATATTAAGATAACGCCCTTCTACGGCGGACAAAGTGCCTTACTTACATAATAAATCGGTTTGGGAGTTATTCTCCTCCCTTACAAGAACAACAAGCACGCGATCGCAACGGCTAAATACGTAAAGAGCTCTTCTCCGGCACCGGCCGCGAGTAGAGGTGGCCGCCCGAGGTATGTCTTGACTTCTTCAAAAGCTGACGGCACTCGTGCTCCATGTAAATTCACGACTCTCTTCCCCCTTTCGAGAGTTTTGAAGAAGGGGAGGCATCTCTCTCGCCGACCGCGAGATAAAGCGGCCAAGCGGTGATGCGACCGCTGAAGTTTGCACATCCTTCACGCAGTGTGAGGTTTCATGTCTAATAGGGCTCGTATTTTCTGGGATTAGCCTCTATCCCTCTTTCGTTGACCATGAATCCGAGGAACTTGCCCGCCGACCCCGAAAGCGCACTTAAGGGGGTTTAGCTTCATGCCGTTATGGCGCAAGTTTTTGAAGGTTTCCTCCACATCAAGCTCGTGGGAGTTTTCCTTAGTTTTTATGACTACGCCGCCAATGTAGGCCTCAGGATTTCTGCCTAGTTGGTTTTTAAAGACCAGATTGACCATGCGCTGATATGTGGCTCCCGCATTCTTTAGCCCAAAGTGGCATCATAGTGTAGCAAGATGTCTTGCCCGCAAAGAATGAAGGCTACAGAGCGGACATCTTCAGAGCCATCTCGGATCTCGCGGTAGCCTGAGTAGGCATCAATGAAGCTTAGAACTCTGTGTCCTGGCCATAGAATCCACCAATCTGTTTACGCGAGGAAGAGGGAAGCAATCTGGGGCACGCCTTGTTGAGATCGGTGAAATCAACGCACATCCTCCATTTGCCATCGATTTCTTAACCACGACCACATCGTCACCCATTGGGGTAGGAAATCTCCTTTATTATCCCCGCTTTTAGCAACTTTTCCACCTCTTCCTTGATGGCAATCTCTTTCTCCTGGGAGAAATATCTGGATTTCGGTGAATATTTTCAAGGAGAGGTCATCATTGATTTTATGGAGGATCACGTCCTCGCCGATGCCTTGCATATCTTCCACCCTCCAAGCGAACACATCGCAATTTGCTCTAAGGAACTCAATAAGTATCCTTCTTTCCTCGCCGCGAATTTCCACCAACCTTAACTCGTTTGCTCCTGGGGAAGCTGGGATTGATGACCACCTCCTCGAGCTCGTCGTTAGGTTGAAGGTCGCCGATTTCACGATTGTGCAGTGGAGTCAATGACAATAGTCGGGGTCGACTCGAGCTTCTGGCCGTTGCTGCTATCAATATATGATATCACGGTCAATTTCCCCTCTATTCCTCGATCAATATAACCTCCTCAACAGGCAGCCAACCGCTTCGATTTTCTGCTCATCTTGAGCTCCACCTTTGTGGAATGGAAAGAAAGCATGCCAATCTGTACGGTGGCGGCGGAGTGCAAGAGCTTTCCCTTTTTGACTTGTCCTCGCCTCTTTCCCTCTATTATTTTGTCCTCGCCTCTATCTCGCGCGTGATGTCCGGCCTTTCTGTTTCTTTCCTTTTTCCTCCAAAGGCTCTGAGGAATCTCCGGCCGGTTCTTGATGGTAGCAACCCCGCCCGGGTGTTAAATTTCACCCTTTGGTGGGGGATCGACGCAACTATTCCCAATTCGGCTCGAGCAGCTACGCCGAGAATGGCATCAGATTGGGAAGGAAGATCGACCACCACGAAAGTTATCTTCGCCGTCTTCTCGTACGGGTTTTTCCCCAATAGCTACGTCAAACACAATCGTCCCCTTTACCCTTACAGCGTGGTTGGTGAAGCCTTCGAGCATGCCCGCATATGGAGCGAGATGTGCTTCCGTCATTCTCATTCCAATCAAAGTACGGTAGTAGAGTATGTCGCGGCGACTCCAAAGATCTATCAACACTCGGCCTATGTTTGCCCTGGCTGATTCTCATTCCGAGGGTGAGCGGCCGTGTGGAATGAAAAAGGGTGGAGGCAAGTTCACTCCTTTCAACCCAATTTCCTCGCTCTTCCTCCGAGCTACGGCGGGTATGGAGAAAACCTTCTCTAATGTCCGAATTTGGAGGGACAATCGCTTATTTGAGGGAGGTTCCTCCCCAATGAAGTTAATGTCATAGTCCCCAAAATCGTCATCATTATTATCTCTTTCATTTCCCGTCAGGTCCCCGCGTGTCGTGCCCGCCGCCGATCATTTGTTATCGGGGGCTGATTGTTTCCTTAACCCACTCGTTAGCTCCCCGTTATTGATTTTCTCGCTGGATTACTCGCTCACTGAAACGGTCCTCGCTTCCATGCCCGTGGTCGTTGTGAAACTCATAGAATTTAAGTCTACTCCTCTCATTCGCTTTCGGCAATGTGTGGGAGGAGGAGGAAAGTCCGAGGCTTCTCATGATCACCACCCTCGGGTCAGTGAGTTCTCGTATAAACCTGCTTTCGCCACGGCCTTTTTGAGCCTTTCGATCCCCGGCCTACTGTTCTTGCCCGATTATTGGTACGAGCAGGCTCAGGGTGGTCTCCGGACTTGCTTATCCTTTCTTTCGCAAGCTCTGGGAGCGGCACACTGTGCTCTTCTACGGAGGCAACGGCCGAGGCCCTTTCATACATTTCCTCCACCGATTTAGGTTTGCTCTGGAGGCAAAATTCATTTTGAGGAAGGAGGAACCGAGGCCGCCCTCAAAACATAGTCTCGATATCCCCTCGTCCAGTGTCCACAATCTCCTCGCCACCTTCCCGAACCGGGATATATAATCTTTTGTAGGCTCATTTGGCGCCCGCACAGGCCACGGATAAGATCTCGTCTGGGTCTGGCGGCACGCTCGCTCCAGAAAGGCATTGAGGAAGAGGACTTCGAATCTGACCGAATGACTGGATACACCGGCTTGAGGGCTAGCATCCAAGATAGGGCCTCACAAATAAGGTCGCAGCCAAAGCTTACAGACATCACCGACTCATCCGCGGAGAATAAAGCCATCTGGCCCTCAAATCTTCCCATATGACTCTTGGCATTTTTGGATCCGTCATAGGTGTCCATCCTGGGGGGGTTTCTTTCTTCGGACGGGCTCGCGCAATTTTATCGCCGAAGGCGTCCATGGTGCGGCCACACTTTGGGCGCCTTCCGATGGGTTTCCCACATCTTCTCGCATGAATTCCACAAACTCGGGCTCGATCATCAACCTTTTGCTTTTTAGCTCGTGGAGCCACGGCCTTCTCCTCGGCCGGGGCCAAGGGTCTAGCTTTGGACTTCGCACGGCGATTCGACCGTGCCTCTTCCCCCATTTCCTCGCTATCATCTACACGCACCACGCTCCGTCTCGGCCGTCCGCGCTCATGGTATGGGTCAACCCGGCTTGCCACACGCTGACTAGCAAGCGAGTTAGCGGAGCTCGCTGGGAGAACTCGCGACCCTCGAGGGAACCGTAGCCTCCATTAGCCTCTATTTCAAACATTTCCATCTCCGCGTCTGATGGCGGCCTCCGCGACTCGCCTGACTTGGAGGCCAGGATTTCCTTCCTTCTCGTGATTTGCTCTGGGGAAAGTGGGGTGGTTAGAGTGGTGTTTTTTATGTGAGCTTGGGGAGTTTTTGGGCTAGTGTTTAGTAGGGCTTCGGGCTTTCTCAAGACGGGCTTCCTGCTAACCTAAGTGGAGAACTCGCTGAGCCGGGATTTTTGAGGCCGAGAATGGGCCCCCATTCGAAACAGAGTTGGTTTGCGCTTTCCCTATTGGTGTTGGAGGGTTCGGCTTGGTTCTCCTCCTCTAGTGGTCAAATGACCAAAGATTTTTCGTAATTTGAGACATGTCTCGTAAAGATGAAAATAACCGAAAAGAAGTGTCTTTTGCGCTGTTGTTTAGACTACAAGGTGTGCCGAAAACAAAAGTTTTAAATGGGAAAACTTAGTGATGTAAAATAGAAGAGCCTTTCTAAGATCGAATTTGTTTAGACACGTGAGGTGCCTTGAAAACAAAAGATTTTTAACGAGAAAACGAAAGAAAGTCGCTTCCCGGCAATGGAACCACTGATGACGCCACAGCTTTCGGGGTCAGGAGCGGTTCAAGGATATCTGGCTAGGATATATTTGGTGGTTTTATGTACCTAGATCACAACACAAACAAGCACCGTTAAGGTCAAAGTTGGATGTTACTCCAACTCAGGCCCTCGGGTGTGAGAGTAAGAATACTGAGTAATAAGGCTTTGAATACCTTTGGAGTGTGTGTGTGTTTAGGTTTAGAGAGTAAAAGAGCTTACTCAATTGTATATGGAACTTACCTTGCCCAAGGGGGTAAAGGCCTTCTATTTATAGTGCAATGCCACGATGCTTGTTGAAGTAAGCACGAGATCAGCCTAGGGGGCACTTTGGTATTTGACCGCCTACACGTGTCCGCAGCCTAATTGGTCTGTCGGGAGGGAACATTGATCGTCCAAGGGACACGGCCGAAAGGGACATGAGCCGTGTAGCCGCTTATTGCATTAAATGGAATAGTAGGCGCGGATCGAGCCGCATTGAATGCGTGACGGGGAGCCGGCAAGTGGCCCGTCGTGAGCGCAAGCTAACTTGCTCGCAAGGCTTGACATTAACCGGGAAGGCTGTGCCCGCGGTCAACGTTGTGCCCGCGGTCAAAGATACATGACGCGAGCACGGTTGATGCGGGCATGACTCATGCGGGCACGGATCCAGCGAGCAGGGTCCCAATGGTGCTCGACGGGGACGATGCGAGGAGGGACGAGGATTTGACCACAAGGGCCTATTTATCCGCGGTCTTCCCTCCAGCGGTCTAGGAACTGCCACTTCACTGGTTCCTTGGACTAGACCGAGCGCGGGCCCGGTCCAGTAGATCCGGGCTCATCATGTTTTAATACTTCTTTATTCAATAAAATTCATACACTTAATCCTCGAGTCCAAAACTAAAGTGTAATGTAATTATAGATGGAATGGAGGGAGTATGAAACATGAATGTCGTGAAACACGATTGTTGTTAAAAAAAAATAATAATAAAAGTCAAGGAGGGGCAACTGCCCCTCCTTGCCCCTATGTAGGTCCGCCCATGGTTTAGACAGTTCTGCTTCCTGCTACTATTCTAAATTTGATTGCTAAAATAATTTGGTAGGGAGTTGTTGCTGGGCTTCTTGTCCAAAATACACTCAAGTACTTGCTGAAGTTTGGACATGTTTCGCCATACTTGGTAATGTTTTACTGAATTTCTCTCTCTCTCTCTCTCTCTCTCTCTCTCTCTTTCTCTCTCTCTCTCACTCCCTCTCTTTAAATGCACTTAGTATATGCATGTAATTCCTTGAAAGTAGATTGTACACCTCTTACATGGATAATTGATATATGTGGGCATGTGATGCTTAGACTTCTATTTATCTTCTTTATTTTTGTATTCAGGGTTATAATGCCCTCAAAGACTTCTTCCCAACCATGCAAATGAAGCCAAATCCTCAATGTTCAAATGCAGCTTGCCTAGAGCGACAGGTTCAATGGGGACTTGCTCACTAGATTTTCATCTGTTATTATTATTTATTTTTATCTTGCTAATTAAATTTTCTTCTTTGATGTCGGAGCAATTTTCCTTAATTTACAGAATGAGTACATTCTCACAAAACCAGCCATGGATGCTGCTGCTGCTGCTAAAGCAAAGATTGAAGCATTAGCATTAGCTAAACCAGAGGGTCCTGTTCATGCAGATAATGAATGGAATATAAGGTACGAATAATATAGTTCATTAATAAGTCATTTTAGCATATGTATAAACGGCAACTTCTAGTATGACCCAGGCAGAAGGAAGCTTAATCAAGAAAATCAAACCAGGATAATTTTACCTTGATATGTTATCCTGCATTCTTGCCTCATCATCATTTACTTGCTTTTGAAATTTTGATTTTGACATTGTTACTGAAACATTTTACTAAATTTTCTGTCTTATTCAGTGTTGTTGATGATTTTGAACCTGATAATAGGACTGACCTCCGAAATTCAGGTGATCTCAGTATCTCACTATATTGTCGTTGTCAATAATGATTTTTATGATCTTATATTGCGCCTGCTTGTTTCAAAATAACCACGATTTCTTATGTTACGAGGCACCATCTTTCCTCTTTTTCATGCTGTCTATTATATTCATGAGAATATACAGATCCACCGTTGGATGTTTTGATGATATGAAAGAAAGGAAGAAACAAAGATACAATCCAGATGTTTTGATGATAATAATCAAAGAAAGAAGGAAAAGAAAGATACAAATCCACTTAACAAAAGCATGTTCTATTTAACCCCTTCTATCTTGATCTTACTCTCCAACATTTCAGATGTACTTCCTGAAGGTCTTGTTCATGAGCTTCCGAGTGCAGATGGGTTCCAGAAACTGCCTCCTACAGAAGAATCCAGTGATTCCATGGATGACCTTGAAGAGCTCAGAAGGCAATTTGAGGCCTTTAATTCTTGACCTGCAACAATATCTTACTGAAAATTCTCCATAATAGTGATTGATAATCAAGTCTCGTACCCTACTAACTCAAGCAGTACATCAGATAGCTTGGAGCCTGGTTCTTGATGTGACCGTGATACTGAGTAACCAATACTACCCATAAAAGAAATGGTTGGACTGTATCTTTAACTTTTCTTCGTATACATTTTCTCGTTGGAGAAAATGCCCCCTGGAAGGGTACAAATATCACTGCTAATAGAGAATCTTGATGTTTTGGTTTTGTATCCTTGTTCATTGACTTTCTAAAATTATCCTTTTCTTTTTCAAGAGTGAGAGGGTGAGCCTTGGCATAACGGTTAAGTTCTTTCGCTTTGCTACTATAAGGTCACGGGTTCGAACGCGCGAATGTACTCTTGACAATTGTCAGGGAAAGGCTCTAGCAAATGGTTCCCTTTCCCAACCCTCGCTTGGTGGGGAGCGCTTGGCACATCGGGGTTTGCCATGTTTTTTCACGAGTGACATTGTTTGTAAAGCACCAATCCAAGTATGAGTAAATGCAGAACCTTAATGTTTTTTTTTTTTTTTTTTTTTTTTGTTGCCAGATGAAATTCTCTCCATGTAACATGAACCATGTTATATTCATGAGAAGGAGATGCACCCTGTATACCATATCATCAATAACATTTTTATAGAAATTTGCCAATAATAATTATTAATTTTTTTATTAAGATTATAAAATGAACATATCCCCCCCCACCCAATTTCAAAAAAAAGATCAATGAAATTGATCAGTTACTAGCTGCAGAAACTAGTTGATGACTTGATGCAAAACACCATTTCAAGTTGAATGGATTGACAATAACCCATACAATGGCAACAGAAAGCTGCTAATAAGTCTGTGGGAGAACATAATTGTTTGGCAATGGCTTGAACTTAACAATATTCTGATCCCAGTTATCCTGTTTGTTTGAAACTAACAGTTCCTTAAATTTGAAAGAACTAGGAGGCTTATAGCTTTTGGCAAAACAGTTGATTCCATGAACTAGATTCTTAAATTTTGTACTAACTAAATTTGAGATGGCAATATGTACTAACAGTATATTAAATTTGAAAGAATCAGGAGGGAGTACATACCAACAACATTGCTATGAAGTTTATTCTAAATCAACAGAATAACATAGTTTGTGATCACCAAAGAACACGCTATCAAAACCTAGGCAGAGATGAATCAATGTTGAGCGCCAAAATGTAAATACTGTGTCCAACACCTTCTCATTTATTATATCCCTCAAAAAGAGTATAATATGTAATCTTTTACGGATACCTGCCAAAACCCAACACCAAGTTAAATGAAAAATGTTGAATCAAAGTGTCATATAAGAGAAAGTGCGTGTTTGAGAGAGATAGCTTTTGAATGCATTATTTGAAGAAGGGGTGGACATGCACGACACTGAGAAACAGCACCGAACATGAGCTGCAAACAGTACCTCAAAACTGTTGATTGTGTCATTAAAGAAATTTTCATGTCTGCTCAAATTTGAGTAAAATCCGATTCATCCTTGGTTGATGTCTTCTCACCTACACAAGAAGGGAGACAAGGAATATGCCATCTCAAAATCTGGATAAAAACTGCAAATAACCACTGAAAAGCAAAGCATTCATTTCCTACTTAATAACTTCTTCGAATGATAACTGTTAATAGAACAAACTGGGGAGGGGGGGGCTGTAATAAATAATGATGTAAGGATTAGATAGATTAATTCAAACCAATGGCAACTCAAACTAGACAACAGAAAAAGCTGTCACGGTCCATAAGAGGGGTATAGGAATAAATAAGCCAGTTTCAAAGATTAGTCACAGTGAAGCTGCTCAAAAAACAAAGAGATGACTTCTATATAAAAATCGTCTGATAATTATAAGGAATTTAAGCATTAATCTCACCTTCACACCTGCCATCGATAGAAGTTTGTTAGAAGCAACATAAGCAATGTCTGAATTGTCCAACCTCTTCTCCACAAAGTAGATAACTTCAGAAACACCTGACTGCAATCAACAAAATTGATTATGAACAAGCCAGCACATCAGAATAAAGAAACAACGATAATGCGGAAGAAAAGTTAATGTTGTGTTCAAAACTATGTTCAACTTCTCCATTTCCGTTCGGTCTCCTTTTGGAGAAAACCACCACACCGAGTTTTGTATACAGACATGCTTTCATTCTTACAACTTATGTTGAGTTGATTGATGTATTTAGTTGTATGCGCGTACTGTCCATCCATAACTTCCAACAAGAAGTGAATGAATACATTGCTAACATTGCCACAAGGGATAAAGCTTATTCACCTGAATGATTATCTTCGCACACTCGTTGCAAGGAAACATTGTTACATAAAGCTTCTGCACCAGGAGAAAAATATATTATTAGGTGGTCTCATCAGATGTAGTTGCAGTAAGCAAATATAACTATCTGGAACTTTCATTTCCTCCCACAATATGGTGCTAGCCTGTGTTTGAATGACAATTTCACCCCACCACAAAATCAAGAAAACATTGAATGAAGAAAACGAGATTTGACTAGCCTGGCCTGCAGCAGATGCATGATTTGTGTTCAAGATAGCGTTGACTTCTGCATGGCAAACATAACTGCAGAAGAAAACAGATTAGGATGATTACACGTTCAATTGTTACTGATTTAATATTACGATTATTGGATTGAGTTCAGGTGAATTTCATGAAAAATCACTTACGGATATTTTGTCTCCAATGGATCCCCAATCTTGGATTTCTAAAATAGCAGACAATTTCTTAGAATAAGTGAATCAATAATGACATCAGTAACCACTATCCACAGGCTATACCATGATAGAGTTCAAAACTTATGAATCAGATACCAACCTTTGACCAAGGAAGCTTGTCATCGGAACAACCACGTGGGAACCCATTATAGCCAATGCCTAACAAGAGATAAACGAAAATACAATTCAAAAGTAACATATGTAGAACTTCATAGAATTATTGGAAACCAGTAAATCATAACCATAAGATGACTAGTGTGACATTAGACCTGTACAAAACCAAGTCACAACTTTTTCTATCTTAAAATTCCCGGTGCTACAAAAAACAAATCTAATGTATTAGCCCACAAAATTGATTAATGGGTTAAGAACTGAAAATTAATATGCAAATGTAATACTAGTAGTGACTGGCTGATACACCAAGTTTATAAACTGTGAAAGATGACAAACCCCCCTAAAGAGAAGGAATGGAGAATTCACACAAGAGCAGAAATAAAGGTGACCATTATTATTGGTAGTAGGATGGGAAACGAGATCTCATTGTACTAGAAACTAGTCAATCATTGAAAACATAGGACAGTTTTCTATAAATACACTTCGAAGTAAAATATGCCAACAACCCAACCACTATGGAAACCAGCAGTTACTATATAAAGGTTATTCCTGGGATGATTATGATTTTACATTCTCTTTACAAACTTAATGTAATAACTATAAAATTATACCGTCTATTGAAGATTGATTAAATTTGTACTCAAAATATACTACTTGATTCTCTATTGACAGTTATATATTTGGAAGAAAACAACCACCAAGCAATCTTACCAAGTATTATTCCCTCTTGACTGACCAAGCATGCACCAACCTATGACAGAAAAAAAAAAAAAAAAAAAAAAAAAGCAAACTCGTGTCAGCATATTAATCAGCAAAAGAGTAACATGGAATTAAGAAAAATTAACGTAACTATGCATTTTCCAGTTGCCAAGGTTATCCCCAACATGAGTACATATTTGAGCATAGACTTACGATGCACTGAACTCATATAATATAAACTGAACAATCTACATGAAGCACAATAAGATTAAGGAGCTAAGCAGAAATTCACATTTTCCAGGTGAATTAAGTTCGAATACAGGTTAGATAGTGCTGAACTCGAAGACAAATGGTTGGCCACATAAATATAAATGAAATTACGAGATCATAGTTATCACATAATGAGAACAAAAAGCGCAAAAATACACATCAGATGTCATCCAAGTGCGCAAATGGAGACAATTCACAATTGAGCTGAAGATAAAATTTATCCAATGAGAAATGTAGTGCATATGTCGAAAAATGAGGGCAGACATATGACCTGTCTGTTAGGATCCTTTGACCGCTCGGCCGATAGAAACGCAATTGCCATGAAATAATCATCCCAAGACAAATACCTGCGAAGTACAGATCAACGATATCAATTTTATTTCTAATCCATTTGCATTTCTACTACACCGTAATTCATTTTCCTTGATCTTCAATTTTCTCGAGAAACAAGCAAGGAGGTAAGTAATCACTAACCCTTGGCGTTTGGAAGGATCGAAGGGGTTCGGAGACGTGAAATTCCTCTCCGATACGCAGCTGGATGAGGAATCGACGGATGAAATTTTCTTCTTAGGGCTGAAGAAAAAACGCATCGCAATTGCGGAGGCGACGGCGCCGACGAGAGTTGCCGTTGATATCAAAGCAAGCTCCCTCGAACTCATGACGTTCCTTCAGGAAACAAGATGAATGAAACCAGAGATTGCAATTAGGTTTGAACGCAAGGAACCGTCGTGGAAGAGTTTTTGCCGCCAAATATAGATAAAAGTGAAATTTAAAAAGCAAAAAGTAGCGGCAAAATCTAGCCTTTTTATACTCCCTCCCCCAAAAATACTTACTCCCTCCGTCCCGTCCGATTTAGGACGTTTTGCCATTTTGGGCGTCCCACCCGACTTAGGACGGCCCAAAATGGAAAGTTTATATTACTTTTATATTAAATGTGACCCACTTGTCATACTCACAACAATAATCCCATCAATATTTATCTCACTCATTCTCTCTCCTATTTAATTTTTCACACTCACAACACATCCTCCACTCATTCTCTCTCCTAATATTATAATAGTATTCCTTAATCTTCGTGTCGGAAGTGAACGCCCCAAGTTTCGACCTTTAATTTTACGGAGTGGAGATATCAGTTCTAGCATTTCTCACACGAATTAAAAAAAAACAATTAATACATATTAAATAAACTAAATTACTCTCTAAATATTTCAAGTATCTACAAAATTAAATGTTTTTAATGTGACAACAACCTAATTATAAATAAGGGTATTTCAGTAAAAATATATCAAATTTTTATGGAAAATTATAAAAATCTGCAATACTCCCTCCGTCCCAATAAAAGCTTCACTAATTACCCAAAAGGGCATCCCGTTAGAAGCTTCACCTTTTCTTTTTTTGCAAAGAATCTTTACTATTTCCTCCACTCATTCTCTCTCTTATATTATTTTAATACTCACAACACCATTATAATTTACTATTCTCTCCACTAATTCTCTCTCCTATTTTCAAATTACACTCATAACATTTTTTTTCCTCTCATTTTTATAATTTGCGTGCCCACCCAAAAGGGTGAAGCACTTATTGGGACGGACGGAGTAATTATTTTGAGGCAAATTTCTCTTCTAAACTAAACTAAACTAAACTGTAAATATTTTGGGACGGCGGGAGGCGGGAGGCGGGAGGCGGGAGTACTTCTTAATAAGCAATTAAACAGTACGCAAATTGGGCTTATGTAGGGACTTGGCTCAGCAGACTGGATCAACTTGCCAAGCCCAACAATGTAAATCAACAATGTTATAATCCCTCCAACCTAAAATAATAGGAATAATTACTACTCCCTCCGTCCCAGACCATGGGTATATGGGGTGGATTTCACGCTTTTTAAGAAAATTTTTAAAAAATGAATAAAAGTTAAATGTGGAATATGGAATAGTAGTTATATGTGTGGTAGAAAATAGGAGAGAGAATATAAAAATTAAATATGTGGTAGGGAATAGGAGAGAGAATGTAAAAGTTAAAAATATTTAATAGGAGAGAGAATGAGTGGGAGGAATAGTAGTTAAATGTGTGGTAAGGAATAGGAGAGAGAATGTATAAGGGTATAATGAATGGGTTTTTTGTAAATATATGAAGTTGATAAGGGTATAAATATATTCAAAAACTTGCTATTTATGGAAATGAACTCTTGGTCTGGGACGGACCAAAAGGGAAAGATGAACCCTTGATCTGGGACGGAGGAAGTATTTTTTTGCCACCACTATACAAAGTAACTTTTAAGTAATAATTTTAGGGACAGTTATCAAATCATTCCTCACCCTAACAAAAACAATTTCTAAGGATGCATATTTTGCAAATTGATTACCAAGTCATGTAGTTATTGATGGACGCGCGTGTCCTTGCTAAACTGATAAAAATTATGCTTGTGCGGCAGCCGTCAATTTGGGTTGTGACCGTCAGGTCAGCCCGTCCCGCCATACAATAAGGGTGAGTTGGGTTTTAAAATCACTAACCCAAATAAAAGTGGGCCAATTTGAGTTGACCCATATGGGTGCGGGCCAAAACGGGTTTGAGACGGGTTGGGGTAGGCCAGTCCACTATATTTTTTATATTTTTTCGCCAGATAATAACGTCATTTTTAAGTAGAAATTTTGGGGCTCTATCGAATTTATGTACTCAATCCATGAATCGTTAAGTGGGAGAGACTCGGGAGAAATAGAGAACAGAAACGGAGAAACCCTAAGCAGACGTTACCGCCCTCGTCGTCGTTTTCATCGTTGTCGGTGCACTCCATCACGACCAGTAATTCGTTGTCGTTACTGTCTCCGATCCACATACATGTATCTATCTCTCTATCTTCATTCTTACTGATATAAATCTTTATTTCTAGGATCGTGATTTACCTGTATTTGTTTGTAGCAATTTGTGTAAAGTTTACTTGTGTTATCTGCTTGAGAATTAATTTATATTGATATGAATATTTGTTTGTGTTTGTTTGACTGTTGTGATTTTTGTTATCTTTTGAGATATTAGTGTGTTTGACACCTGTTTTAAGTCTTTTTACGATCTCTATCTTTTGCAAATTTATGATATTGCTTGACATATTTGTTAAGTTAACAGTTGTTTTTAGTTAAGTTCACTTAGTCTTTTATGATCTCTATTTTTGTTATTTTTTGAGATTATGTGACATTTTTATAAATTTCACAGTTGTTTTTAGTTAAGTTCACGGTTGTTTTTAGCATTGTATTTCTATATTTTTGCACTTATATATGATTATTTAACATACTTGTTAAGTTCACAGTTATTTACAACTAGTACTTATACCCGTGCGAATCGCACGACGACCGTACAAAATTTATGCGAAAATAAAACTCAATGAAAAAGAGAAGAGTAAGAGAAATTTGGGTGGTAATTGTTTGAGGCGCAATTTACGTCCAATACATGTCGGCCTCGAGGGTTAAAAAATCTTCCCTTACTAATTTTAAGATGCCTTGTCAAAAAATCTAAATGCCCTAATTTTAGACAGCCTTGTCAAAAAAATTTAAATGCCCTCAAGTTTGTTTTAATAGATTTTATTAAACATCATCGATTTCATATCTTTGATTTAGATCCGGTGTATGTTTACAATCAAGAAAACCATGAAATCCCAAATTCAACAATACTCGACAAAATTAATTCAAATCATTACAATCCAATTCAAACTTACAGAACTCTCAATTCTATATATTATGTGAGCAGTTTGATTTGTATGACACCCAAATCTCAAATACCAATCGTTATTTTCATGTAGATTTTCATAACAGATTGTTTCATAAGTTGGACATCATCACAATACTCTCCAACATCCCCTCCAATTCTTATTCAATTTTCAAAATCTACATAGCAACCTTAACCCACACACCTATTTAACTACTAAGTGGAGATATACGTACCCACCAAATTAAGTAGTACGCCTATGTTTATTAGTTTACTCATCATACTAATCTATTTTATCCCTATAAAAAACTATTTCGTAAAAATCGAGTACACACAATTTTTTCATTTCTTTATATCTCACCTCTCCCCTCCTTTTTTTTTACTTTGCACAACATATCACGTACAAAGTCTTAGATGTCTTCAGACATAATTTAGCAAATTCATCATGACACCTTCCTCCCCTCCTTCATATTGTTGGTTGATCAGATTGTTGAATGTTAGACATTAAAAATATGAAGCCAACCACATCTATATACAAATTCCACGAAGTCAACCTCATTCCTATGATTTTTTGCGCTACAGTAATTTATGACTTTCTATCCACCCAAGTCCTCCACAGTCAACCATGAGCAATTGACCGTCTCACATATAAAAGAGGGATTGAAACGCTATAATTTTTAAAATGGAACAGAATGCACAATTATTCCTTTTTCGTAAATCTCCAAAAGCTTCGCATTCAAATATTGCTTCTCAAAACTTTGATAAAATTGACTCATTTCAATGTAATCAGGGCACTCTGAGTGATCTGGACAAATATACATTTCGATATATAGAAAAACATATCAATGTATGATGATTTCATGGATGCCGGTTCTATTTAAAATCAAACCAAAATCCCCAGATGTGACACCAAAGAAAAAGCAATAGAAGAATAAAAATCAAACCCAAAACAACAACTATAACTTTTTTGTACTCATCTTATGCTGATCCTCGACAGAACCTTATAGTTGACTGCAGCAACCTGAGGTAGAGGAATTCTGACAACCGTGGAAGACGTCGTAGAAACAGGCTGAGATAGGCGATGCAGTTAATATGAGGTTTTTAATTATGATATGTAACTGTTGGAGAGTGGATTGGTATAGGCAGTTTTTCATGTTTTCCATAGGTGGTTAGGAGTAAATTTAAACCGTCAGATCGATTTTTGCGAAGAAATCTGGACCACTTTTTTCCAAGTTTTCCATAGGTGGTTAGGAGTAAATTTAAACCGTCACATATTTCTTAATTATTTATTGGGTCTCATTTGTCACCACTTTTTTTCTTTGTACACGTAGATGTACTGTAGACTATTTTTGGCTCATATTTTTGTCTTGGCGATTACTTTCATTGCCTATTGTAATATAGATGTATATGCACCTCTATAAAAGCGCATTTGCCAATCAAAGTCAAAGGCTCGAAAACATCCATTACAATCATATGTACCCTGTGTCTTTCCTCTCCAAACTCCTCAACAATATTTGATCTTCTTCCTCACTTGATACATGTGCTTCTTGCCCCCGCCCCTGTAAAGCTTATCTCCTAAACCCTCTATAAAACTTAGCCAGCAAACATACATATAATAGCAATTGAAATGCAGGCACACACTTTAGAGGTAAGTTGGTACTTTCTTGAAAATGCCAGATTAAAGGAACCATGAATCCTAAGTCCTAACAGTACCAACATTTGCACAAATTCTATACATTGTTAGACTTTTTACCTTTCCGTTCCAGCAATTTAACATTGCTTGTGGATTAATGACAATAGGAAAATCTCTCCAACACATGTACTATCTCAATAAATTGAACAAAAATATGAGCCGAAAATAGTCTACAGTACATCTACGTGTACAAAGAAAAAAAAAGTGGTGACAAATGAGACCCAATAAATAATTAAGAAATAAGTGAGAACCTTGAAATACAAACATGATAGAGACACATATAGAGGTTATATTGCAATTGGAGAGAGAGAGAGAGAGAGAGAGAGAGAGAGAGAGAGAGAGAGAGAGAGAAAGAAAGAACTACTACAATTACCTTCGAGACAACTTTACCAAGCTCTATTTCTTCGAGAAATTAATTGGTTGGAATATTGTGATGTACCCGATTTTTGAAATCAAACGGAGTCGCCACGCCATTTTTATTTTGAGGGCCAAAACTTTGAAAAATGCCCGAGATCAGAGATTTGGGTTCGGAGGTCACGTTACATGCCGGGAAGGACGTTAGTGTGCACCCGGAATGCCTCGTAAAACGAGTCTTCCAAGCTAAAAACCATTTGTTGTGTGTGTGTGTGTGTGTGTGTGTGTGTGTGTGTGTTACTTTGGCCAAAATAAGTTGAAACTGAGGAAAGTAAAAATTGGGAATTCTTTATTAGACTTTGGAAAGATTCCATGATTTTTGGTGTGATTTTTGGGTTGAGATTTGGTACTCAAAAGATTTTTGGAAGTTGAAAACCATTTCTGCCAGAATGAAAAAGGCAGTGGACACTTGATTTTGAAATGGACTTTAGGGCTTGAAAACTCCAGAATCTGGGAAAAGTCCGAGAATGAAAAATGTTCAAAACACCTTAAATAAGGTTTCTGCAAAATAACTTCCCATTTTGGAGATGATTTGAGGGACCAAAACCTTCTGGAAATCTCAGATATGAAATCTAGATTTCCAGAGACTGATGAACTGACCTTTAAAAGAAAATTTGAAAAAGGGAGTTTTACTCACACAAAAAATAAAGTAAAAATATGTGTGGAAAGATCTGGATGTTGTCTACAAAAAGTGTTTTGTAGTGAACACTAAATTCCAAGTTTATCTGTGTCCAAAAAATTATACCATGGACTGAGGTCTTAGAAAATTGCTACTGGACAGCAACTTCTCAAAAAGGAAAACATGATTTTAAAGGAGGTTTGACATCCATGCTTGTCCCCATTTCCCTAGGTTTTGATTAGTGATCACTTGACATTTTAGTGGTGAATCAACTATATCAAACCATCCTTGGGGTACATTAGGACTTAAGCATTTCATTTGCTTGGGAAGGGGAATTTTGTAGAGATGAAATTAAAGAGAAAAATCAACTAGAGATTTAAAATGTGGACCATTTGAGATGGTCATTCATGAAGATGAACTTCAAGATGATCATCTTAGGTCAAGATTTAAGTTAAACTAGACATAAAGTAAATCAAAGTAAGAAGAACAAGATGAACAAGAAGTTAAAAGGAAGTTTTAGGGTTTAGAGAAGGAGGGCTTTACCAATGGTGACACCCTATCTTCCTAGGCTTGGAATTTGACTTGAGGAGTATCAAGATTTGGTGTTTGACTTGAGGAGTATCAAAATTTGGTGTTTGAATTTGTGTTTGGGTGGATTCAAGGCTTGAATGTGTTTAGGGTTTGATGATGGAGTTGGTCAAAGAGAAAACAAGTAGATAACACTTAAGTCCTCTATGTTTTCTCTCTAATCCTCCTCCTAAGGGGTGATTTGAGCTTGGATTGGTGTATGTATGAGATTGTTTTGAAAGTATTTTGAGTGAGTGGGGTTTGGGAAAGATTGAAGAGAAAATGGTGGCAATTCTAGTGAATTCCCACTGTTTTCTCCCTATTTTTCGCCAGAATACAGCTTCTATGAGCCAATTGTGTTGTGTAAACTGAGAGAGGAGGGTTCAATTTATAGGCCTCTGGAAATGTCAATAGGATCCGCGCGGAGGGTATTGTAAACGTGCCTGGTGCATTAAATGCTGCTCCAGGCTTTGAACAGGAAGAATAAAATTCAAAAATCCAGCAGTTTATGTTTTTCAACTTGCCCAATTCGGATTTTTCCAATTTCTTTTGCTTTTTGAGATTCTTTCCTTGGTTTATCTTTAAATGGCAAACCCTAATCTACCCTTGGTTGGTTAGAAATGTTAGAAATGTTAGGAATGTTAAAATTTCCGTTAATTTTCTAACGAAAAAGCTAACAACTCAAATTGGAGTACTTACAGTAGGCCCTCGGCGACGGCGCTTTCGAAGGAAGCGGGGTCTTCGATAAGAGTAAGGCTCCAAATTTGACAGGATGATCAAGTGATCGAGTGGCTGAACCTATTTAATAGGCTACCTACGTATCCTTAGTGGGAATCAAGCCGGTCGTAGTTCGGGTCTTTGACCCTGGAATGACTATTTTAGGGTGTCAACCTAAGATTTGACTACTTTTGGGAAGTCGCCCTATGATTTGACTATTTTTGGGAAGTCGCCCTGTGATTTGACTATTTTTGGGAAGTCGCCCTGTGATTTGACTATTTTTGGGAAGTCGCCCTGTGATTTGACTATTTTTGGGAAGTCGCCCTGTGATTTGACTATTTTTGGGAAGTCGCCCTGTGGTTTGACTATTTTGGGGAAGTCGCCCTATGGTTTGACTATTTTAGGGAAGTCGCCCTATGGTTTGACTATTTTGGGGAAGTCACCCTATGGTTTGATTATTTTGGGGAAGTCGCCCTATGGTTTGACTATTTTGGGGAAGTCGCCCTATGACTTGACTATTTTGGGGAAGTCGCCCTGGTAATGACTTCGGTTTGTCGAATTAGGGGATGATTGCGATTTATCACTTTCCTCGTGTTGTGTGTGATAGCGTTTTAGGTGCCTCAAACCTTAATGATGGCGTCTTAGGTGCCTCGAACCTTCATGATGGCGTCTTAGGTGCCTCGAACCTTGGAGATGGCGTCTTAGGTGCCTCGAACCTTGATTTGAAATGATTTCCCTTTGATGGTTTGGGATAGATGGTCTATTGGTGGACTTCATTTGAAGGGATCGGTCTTATATTTGATGCCGAGGAAATGGATGATAATGGGAAAAGACACGGGATTCCGTTAACTTCGTTGGGGATTTTGTTAGCCTTTGTTGGAGTTTAGTTCAGGAGTATGATCCTAATTCGGGGACTCAGTTCAGGAGTATGAACCTAAATGGGGACCTAGTTCAGGAGTATGATCCTAAGTCGGGGTTTCAGTTCAGGAGTATGAACCTAAATGGGGACTTAGTTCAGGAGTATGATCCTAAGTCGGGGTTTCAGTTCAGGAGTATGAACCTAAATGGGGACCTAGTTCAGGAGTATGATCCTAAGTCGGGGTTTCAGTTCAGGAGTATGAACCTAAATGGGGACCTAGTTCAGGAGTATGATCCTAAGTCGGGGTTTCAGTTCAGGAGTATGAACCTAAATGGGGACCTAGTTCAGGAGTATGATCCTAAGTCGGGGTTTCGGCTCGGGAGTATGAACCTAAATGGGGACCTAGTTCAGGAGTATGATCCTAAGTCGGGGTTTCAGTTCAGGAGTATGAACCTAAATGGGGACCTAGTTCAGGAGTATGATCCTAAGTCGGGGTTTCAGTTCAGGAGTATGAACCTAAATGGGGACCTAGTTCAGGAGTATGATCCTAAGTCGAGGTTTTGTACCTGAGGGAGACTGTTTGAGGGCGTTCTCGCAGGGGAAGATTAGAGCTTACGATGATCATCGGGGAAAAGGGTGACCGTGTTGGTCAAGTGGCTGGACCTATGGTAGGCTACCTACGTATCCTGAGTGGGAATCAAGCCTGGACGTAGTTCTACAACTGCTGGGGATGGACTTTGATGGTTTGACGGTATTTGGGAGTCACCCGAGGTTTGACTGCTCTGAGGTTTGACTATTTTAGGGAAGTCGCCTGATGATTGCTAAAGCTTACGTTGCTATTTGCGGAGATAGAGATAGCTAAGGCTATGGGTAATCATGCAACATTTGTGAGTGTATGCATATTTTTGAGGTATGTTGAAGGATTAACGTACCTTTGCTGTTCTTACCTGTAGGAGAGCAAGTTGCGGGGCTGTGTGGTAGTTGATAGTGTTGAGAGTCTTGATGCATCCTTGAAACTTGGCGTTTCTGTCCGAACTGTATTTGAGATCTTGGCGTCTCTAACCGAATTGTATTTGAGAGCTTGGTATCCCTGACCGAATTTTATTTGAGAACTCGGTGTCCCTGACCAATTTGTATTCGAGAACTTGGCGTCCCTGACCGATTTGCATTTTGAGACCTTGGCAACCCTGACCGATTTGTATTTGAGAACTTGGCGTCCCTGACCGTACTGTATTTGAGAACTTGACGTCCCTGACCGATTTGTGTTCGAGAACTTGGCGTCCCTGACCGACTTGCATTTTGAGACCTTGGCATCCCTGACCGATTTGTATTTGAGAACTTGGTGCCCCTGACCAATTTGTATTCGAGAACTTGGCGTCCCTGACCGATTTGCATTTTGAGACCTTGGCATCCCTGACCGATTTGTATTTGAGAACTTGGCGTCCCTGACCGACTTGCATTTTGAGACCTTGGCATCCCTGACCGATTTGTATTTGAGAATTTGGTGCCCCTGACCAATTTGTATTCGAGAACTTGGCGTCCCTGACCGATTTGTGTTCGAGAACTTGGCGTCCCTGACCGAATTGTATTTGAGAACTTGGCGTCTCTGACCGATTTGTAGACACTGGAGGTGATCTGCACATGTTTTGCCCGGAATCATCTCTTGCCGAGAAGGGGAATTTGATTTCTCGCAATTTTTTTGAAACCATTGATTTTGGACTTTGGTAAATATCTTCCTTGTAAAGGGCAAGTCTCAACAGCGAAGGAAAATGGTCTTTCACGTTCGAATTCCTGCATTGGTTAGTAGAGAGGAAGATGCATATATGACATTCATGATGACAGATGCATGCATAGAATCAGAATGATTATGATAGTATCACTGCATATGTTCGCGAGATGATGCATTTACTTGCTTTCGAAGATGCACTTAGCCTAAGCTTCTGGCAGGGAAATTATGATTTATGATCTTCAATCACTTAGGATTTTTCCTATTGATTCAAGTTTCGTGCATGCTACATGAGCCCTTGGGAGATTTTTGTGGGGATGCATGGTGATGAGAAGGGATGTATTGGGATGTATGTGTCTGGAGACAGATTTTGAGCAAGTGGGGGGTGAGAGCCCTCGATCGCGATTTAAACAGCGGTTGTTGATGGACCTCCATCTTGATGAGATTGGATTCGGATCCCGGGTCTTGATTGGGATTTTCCCTCTCAATCTTGGTCATTTGAAGCTGATGCTGACAGGATCTAGGGCACGTTGATATGAGTGAAGCTTCTTTCATTTTGGTGAGTTGTGACTTCGACCGAAACCTTGTTCGGAGAATGATTTGATGAAATTGCTAATGCAGGGAGAAACCCAGATCTTAAATTCCGCTGCTACGGGAAGCTGCTATGTACCAAGTTCTGAAGCTGAAAATCTAGTTGTTGATGTGACTAGACCTTTCTTGTGACTTGATAAAATGCAGGTCCAAAGGACCGGCTTGACAAAGCCCCCGGATCCTGAGTAGGCAAAGTCCAGATTTTGAAGAAGTGACTTGGCGAATCTATCTCGTAGTGAAGAACCCAATGTGGACCCAAAGATGACTATAGAAGCCCCAGCTTGAAGAGCTGATACAGGAGAACCTGGGAGAACCGCTTGGCAAGCCCCAGCGTGAAGAAATTTAGAGCGGTCTTATTGCAGACAGAGTCATTATGTGGCCGAGGAGGCACCCATCTTTTCAAATCTTAGTCAACCAGTCACTGGACAAGACTCAGAAACGTTTACGTGCAGGGGCACATCTTTCGAAAAATGGGAATGAATCCCGATTTTGTGTATACACACTCGCTTTAGGTTTGACTCTTTTGAGAGAGTATAAGCATCACAAGGTGTGAAAAAGTGTATGGAAGCCCCTGCTGACAGAAAGACAGTGTTTGGCTCTATTTCCCTATGATGGAGAGAGAGAAGACTTGTCGAGACACTTGAAAACTTGTCTTATTCAT
Organism: Adenophora triphylla var. japonica; assembly: GCA_022495995.1. Lineage (NCBI taxonomy): Eukaryota > Viridiplantae > Streptophyta > Magnoliopsida > Asterales > Campanulaceae > Adenophora > Adenophora triphylla. The sequence goes on along the minus strand of JAFEMH010002271.1, from coordinate 225,606 downwards.
GATGATCACAAGGCTGCTTAAAACCCTTTGTTAATGTTCGGTTTATTCAACTCCTAAATCTGATATGAACAGATATTTTGATTAATCACGAGGAGAAAATCAACTGATCTCGGAAGAACGGAAAGTGTATAGGGACGATCTTTGATGAGACCGGATTTTTTTTTTTTTTTGAGATTTGTTCGTGATTTCGACCGGACCATTTCTGGTTGCCTACGTTCCCTCCATTATGAAGAGCTCAGGTCGCCGTAGTTCGGGCTTATCCCGAATAAAGAGAGAATGAGTGTGAAAATTCAAGACTTTGAGGTTCTTTTGGGAATTTGAGGATTGGAGATTCGAATAACATATCCCCTTAGAGTGTCCATGAAAGACACGGATGCGAAGCCCCAGTGGGACATCCACGGCAAGTGTTTGTGGAGTAGAAATGAATTATGCTCACATGAATCAAATTCGAATTTGCACAATCTTTGATTGGTAATTTTGAGCCAAAATGGATTAGATTCCAATTTAAGCAAGCAATGAACCATTAATTTGATTTAGATTTTACGATGAAATTGCTATCCGATAGGAATTGCAGCTGGGTTTCCGGGCTTCGATCGGCCATCGGGTGATTTGGAAAATCATGACCTCTTAAGATGAGAGATCCTGGGCCCTTTGGCTGGGCGAACCTCTAATGATGAGAGGTTGGCTTGCAGGGATGTGTTTGGGAAATCTATGGCGGAGAAGATTGATTACCTCTAAGAATGAGAGGTCAAGGCGATAATGGGAGTATCCTCTAAAATCGAGTGGATGGCTTGGGATTGATTTAAGGTAATGGTGAGAGGAAGTCCAAGATATCGACAACTTTTGCGAACTTGCGAGGATTCGGGCTCTTTTTTTGATCATTGGAGAGCTTCTTGAGAAGTCGGGGACTTTTGCTGAATTATGAGGATCGACGGTCCTTCTTTTTTTTTTGAAGTTCTTGCTTGAATTTTTCTATTTTTTTTGAAGAACCTCCTGAGACGTTGAGGATTTTTGCTGAATTGCGAGGATTTTAAAATCCTTCCTTTGATAATTCGGAAGGCCCTCTTGAGGAGTTGAGGATTATCTTTCCTTCCTTCACAACTTGAACATTTTATGCATCGCTGACTCTCGAAGCTAACTTCTTTGGCGTTGCTTGGACTTCTCTCAATAAGGAGCAAAGGTGATGGCTAAACAGGGTTTCAAAACATGCCGATCTTGAAATGAAAGGATATTGTTTGGTGAGGGTAAGGTAATGGCTTTCCTATGGGTGAAAGGCTTCGACCACAATCCTTACCGAATGACCTAAACGAAATTAAGTCTTCATTGCTTGCTTAAGCTTTAAATGAGAAAAGATCCATGCAAATTCATCGAGCAACGAGAGGATGATGATGAAAGGGATGTGAGCATATGAGATGCAAGATGGGGAGTTGGTAAGCCCCGATTTGGGAAGGATATCAATTGATTTTCTCACTCCGATTAATTTAAATATTAATCATTTCAAAGAATTAGTGGTTGAGCAGCACAAGTGATCATCTAGGATAAAACCATTTCAATTAAGTGTAACGTGGGTGTGCAAGTGATGTCTCGAGTCTAGCAAGAAAAGAAAAAAGACTTATATTAAAAGTTAGACATTTAACTACTATGTCCAAAATGGACTACAACGACAAATGTCCAGGAAGGACTTAGGTAAAAGAACGGTACTAGAACCTATGAAGGTTGACTTAAAAGACTATTTTAAAGATAGGTAGCCCCTAGTCTAGCCGCTCTTTGTTGTTGGACCATGCATCTACTCTTCGATGCTGGAGATGGGGGCTATTGCAGGTCTTTCCATCAGGACTTCTTCTTGCTCAATCCAACCATTTTCATCATCTGTGATGGTCGATCCGCCGACCCCGCAAAGGGGTGAGTCAAACTCCATTATGTTCCCAAGTCTTGAGCCACCAAACTCGATCATGTTGACATTCGGGTCGTTATTTCTAGGGAATGGGTTACTGATAGTATTGGGCCCTTCAGGCACCTCTAACCTCCCTTGTTCAATCAAACTTTGGATTGCCTTTTTCAGGGGGACGCAATCATCTGTCAGGTGCCCATGGTACTGATGAAAGGCACAATGCTTGGAGGTATCCAAAGGAGCATCGAGGTTTCTGGGCTGATAATTATCTAAAGGCCGGAGCAAACCTTCTTTTACCAAACCTCTGAAGATATCACTCAAAGTCATCCCAAAGTTTCTCAAGTCTTGGAGCCGATATCTGGATGCATCAGGTTTCCTGGGAACAAAGGAAGTGGCATTGTTACGCCCCGTCCCGTATAGCTAATCACTTTCTTTACCTTTGGTTGGGTGAGCCGTGTGTTGGAGGTGGAAGAAACCCGGTATCTGTAAGCAGGTGCAACAACTTGCTGCTGATTGTAAGCCTTTTCGAACTTAGCCCCGGAATTAACCATTGCACGTAAGTCAGCGTAGGGGAAGTAACTGAGGGAAGCTCTCAAATGCGACTTCAAGCATGACTGAAAGATGTCTAACTGCTCCTCGTCAGAGGGAGGAATGGCCATTTCACTGAGCTTCAGGTTCCACCTTTTATAGAAATCCCCAATATTCTCATCAGGGCGCCGTGCATCGTTGTCTCGCAGTCAACTCTGTTTGTTTCCCATTCCAAGTTGGCTTTATATTTATCTGTGAAAGTACTGGTAATCTGTTCCCAAGTGTAAGTGCTCCAATTTGAGCTTGTTAGAATTTTCGTTAGAAAATTAACGAAAGTTATAACATTTCTAACAATTCCTAACTATCCTAACATTTCTAACAAAGTGAGGGTAAAATGGGCATTGTTATTTAAGGTTAAACCTTAAAAAGAATCTCAAAAGGCAAAACAAAAGAAGAAAACCATAAATAGAAATGGCTGGAAACACAAAAGCGGTCATTAATTTGAATTTTGAAAAGATTATTCTTCTTGTCCAAAGTGAAGATGCATTTAATGAACAGTGCACGCTGCCTGGACTTGTCCGCGCGGATGGGATTGTCATCTCAGGAGGGCTATAAATTGAGCCCTCCAGTCACAAAAATAAGGAGGAAGAACACATTTTGCACCGAACCTCTGGCGAAATATAGAGAGAAAACAGTGAGAATTCACTTCAAGAATTGTCACCATTTTCTCTCTAATCTTTCCCAACTCATACTCATCCACTCACTCTCATATTAAAGCCCTAAACACTCATATACTCAGGCCAAACACTCAAGAACACAAGGAAGATTGGTAAACCCTCCTCTTCCTAACCCTAAATCTCATCCATGCATGCATCTTCAAACTACAAAATGTAGTTCCTTCATCTTCTTGCTTTAGATCTAAGAAGATCACCATGGAAGACCATCTCCATGGATGATCTTCTACAAAGATCAACATTATTTTCAAAGCTTTCTTGCTTACTTGCAAAGAAAACTCATTTTCAAAACCCTAAAAACCATTTTCAAGCACTAAATCTTGATTTCAAAGGATAAAATTCCCCTCCCCAAGCAAATGAAATGCTTAGTCCTAATGTACCCCAAGGATGGTTTGGTATAGTTGATTCACCACTAAAATGTCTAGTGATCACTAACCAAAACCTAGGGAAATGGGGACAAGCATGGATGCAAAACCCCCTTAAAATCATATTTTCTTTCCTTGAGAAGTTGCTGTCCAGTAGCAATTTTCTCAGACCTCAGTCCATGGTCTTAATTTTTGGACACAGATGAACTTGGAATTTGGTGTTGACTACAAAATACTTTTTGTAGCCAACATCCAGAGCTTTCCAGACATATTTTTATCTTATTTTTTGGGTGAGTAAAACTCCTCTTTTCAAATTTTCTTTCAGAGGCTAGTTCATCAGCTTCTGGGAATCCAGATCTCATATCTGAGGTTTCCAGAAGGTTTTGACCCTCAAATCTTCTCCAAAATGGAAAATTCCTTCGCACAAACTTTATTTAAGGTGTCTAGAACAACTTTCATTCTCTGAGTTTATCCAGATTATGAAGTTTTAAGACCCTTGAATCCCTTTCAAAATCAAAGGTCCACTGCCTTTTTCATTCTGGCAGAAATGGCTCTCAACTTCAAAAGGTCTTTTGAGTACCAAATCTCAATCCAAAAATCTTCCAAAAAATCATGGGATCAGTTTAAAGTCTTAAAAAGATATCCCAATTTTTACTTTTCTGAGTTTCAACTTATTTTGGCCAAAACACACACACACACACACACACACACACAAATGATTTTCAGCTTGGAAGACTCGTTTTACGAGGCGCGTCGGGTGCACACTAACGTCCTTCCCGACGCGTAACATGACCTCCGAACCTAAATCTCTGATCTCGGGCTTTTTTCAAAGTTTTGGCCCTCAAAATTAAAATGGCGTGGCGACTCCGTTTTTCCGGTTTTATTTGGTTTTTCAAAGAAACGCAAAATCGGAAATTTTTCCCGTGAAAAGGCAACATTCATCACAGTGGCGACTCCGGCTGGGGACTAAGCTTTTAATAAAAAATGGTATTCGATATATTGGTGGAAACCACTAAATTTCCCGTTATCGCCTCCTAACACGAGTCGGGGATAAATTGTGGTCTAACAATCCCACGTACCGGTATCACCGTTTTCAAAAAAAAGCTTTTGAGGGTCAAGCTTCCGTCCCGGCTTTGAAAATCATTTTTGTGTGTGTGTTGATTTTTGCACAGTTTCATGTTGTTTTGGCCGCCTCGGAGAAAGTCAAAATTTTGACTGTCGGAATAATGTCCCTAACTGTCGGAATTTTCGTGCTTATGTGCTCATTAAAATTTTCAAAAAAAAAAGGATTTTCAAAAAAAGAAGAAAATTCTCCAAAAAAAAATCATGCATCATATTTTTTAAGACACATAAAAATTTCTATTTTACTCGGAAAAAGAATATAGATCGCTTGCACACTACGCGCACGTGACCGTACACCGCACACTACGTCCTTAACCCGGAAATCCTTGTCGCGGTCCGTTTGGTCTTATTACGCCTCTGATGAGCACAGGACTACCCAAACATCCCATGGAGCCTCGTGTCGACCATGCACTTGTCCGTGACACACTTTGTCCGAGACCCGGTTGGTTTTTAGTCCGGTTCTGTGTCATGCCCCTGTCCGTGTATAGACCTTTCCTTTCAAGCCTTTGTCGGCATACCGACTCAATATCTTTCGGGTCCCTAATCGGTCGAAGTTCGCCGGTTTTCCGCCGCAGACTTTGACCAAGATATTGACCGGCGCCTTGACTTCGGCTCGGCGGCACAAATTATACACCGACTCCCAGCATTGACCGAGTCATCAAGGATTAATGACTATTCCATGCCTAATTACGGCTTAACCGACGACAAGTCAAGATCAATCGTGGACGCTTATCACCCAAATCATGCCGACTTTTTGTCGAGCTCCTCGGACATGATCTTGACTTTCGACGTCGCCTTTGTCCGTAATTTACATCGAATGCTCGTTAAGACTCGATTACCCGCCAGTACTTTTAGGATCGTTTTTCTTTCGGTCGGTGGGACCCGCTTGCCCTATAGGACCCTCGCCCGGGCCGTCCCACCCCGGGAGGTCGAAATACAGGTGGAATACGAGGGGCTTATAGACGTAGTGACGGGCCCACCGATCCAGAATCGAGTAGTTTGCGAAAAGAAGAGCAATCTTTTCCAACCGATTAGGTTAATAAAACATGTTTTAAGTAAACGTGAACAAATAATCGCATGTTGCATGAGCCTAAAGCCCAAACACCTACCCTCCTTCCATTCCTGCACATCTCGAACCTTCGTGTCCTTTCCCCGCAGCCTCCGCACAAAGCTTGGTTTCGGCACCGGGTCACCGTTTGATCACTGGGAAGAGTCAAGCGCATCATCGCCTTCGCCGTTTGTTCCGACTCCGGGTTTCGAATGTCTCGCATCGCCCGGTAATGATGGGGATAACGTCACTCCACCTCCCGGACCCCTCGCAGCAGCAACAAAGTGGAATCCGCTAGCGTAACGTATGAGGTTACGACAGAAGCACGCCTAAACAAATTTACGGAGGCTATTAAGAGTCACGGCCGGCCGCCACCTCAATCCGATGGCACCTTCACCGTGGAAGAAGACGAGGATGCAAACCCCACTCTCGCCGCCCTGATTACACCAGGATGCCGCCACCCACCTCCTATGGTGCCACTACTGTAACCCATGCTCCTCGATTTTCGGGTCACCCGCCTCCCCAACCACGCACCACCGGATCCATGCAGCCCGACGGCACAAATCAGCTGGGGGCAAAATCGCACGGAATGTCTTCTCATGGTTGGGGCTATCTCGAATGCCACAGCCTAATCGGGATCCCTCCTCGCCTCGGAACCGATCAATCCGGACCTCACAAGAACAGCCGCAGCCTCGGAATGCCGCCACAACTTGGTTCTCGGGCCACGTCAGAGCCCTCCTCGTAATGCACTAGTTCACCAAGCTCCTCACACAAATCCATTCCTCACTCGGACTTCTATGGGATACCAAGCCTCCATCCCGTGTCATCCGAATCACCAGACCGCAGCATTCTCGGTTACACACCTTCACCACAAGCAGCCACGCACCAACAATCCGGGACAAAGCTCCCGCACTCAAGCCTACTTACGGGCCCCACCCGGAAATCCAAGTTATCCGGCCACATCGGGGCTGCCCCCACCTACTTTGCCGCTTGAAAATCAACAACAAGCCGCAAGGTTCTATCCTTTTGCTCGTGCTCCTACTCATGCTCCCTGTGGTAACTCACCCCCAGTGACAGTTTTCACCTACGCCCCCGACCGGCCGTTCCCTCCACCCGCCCGCTCCAAAGTGGTAGCTCCTCTCTCTAGCTCACCCACTAGCTTGAATGCCACGGTTCCGCCACAAGACCCTCATCCGGCCCGGTTCATGGAACAACACAAGGAAATGAAAGCGCATCGCCGAACCGATCGCCAAGAAGTTCGCCTTCCGGCCTACTGCACCCGACTCCATTGTTCCTCTCCCCACAAATTCGTGATGCCAAATCTGGATCTCTTTGATGGGACCGCATGTCCCAAAACCCATTTGGACACATATACCTTGGCGATGAAAGCCAAAGGATGTACCAATCGCCAGCTGGCCGACTATTTCACCTATCCTTGAAGTCCAGTGCCTTAAAGTGGTTCTTCCGTTTGAAACCTCGGCTGTGGCCACATGGGACCAAATTACCAATGCCTTCACGTAAAAATATAAGGCCAACTTGGAATGGGAAACAAATAGGGTTGACCTACAAACAACAAAGTATTCCCCGATGAGAATGTTGGGGACTTTACAAGCGGTGGAATCTCGAAACTCAAGTGAAATGGCCATCCCTCCTTCCGAAGAGGAACAACCGGACATCTTCCGCCATGCTTGAAACCACATCTCGAGAGCCTCCTCGCTCACTTCCCATACTCGACTTATGGGCCACGGTTAACTCTGCAGCCTAAGTTTGAAAAGGCCTACACCGCAACCGCCGCCGCACTCGCCTACGTATATCGGGCTCCTCCCGCAAACACCGCTCGCCTCCCGCCAAAGGCAAAGAGACGATTAACTATGCGGACAGGAATGTAATAACACGACTCCTTTTGCTCCCAGAAACCGGCCGAGCCTGCATCCGCGGGTCATAAATCTCGAAAACTTTGGAATGCCCCCGAATGACATCTTTAGGGGACTCGGTGAAAGAAGGCTTGCTACGGCCTTTGGAGAATTTCCAACCCGAAATCCGAATGCTCCCGTGGATACTACAAAGTATTGTGCCTTTCATCAAGCTCACTGACATCCGATCGATACCGCTTCACTCGAAAAAGGCAATCCAGGGGCTAATAGAGCAAGGAAAGTTGGAAGGCCCCGAAGGGCCTAACACAGCCAAAAATCCCGCCAAGGAACCATAATCGTGTGAATATGATTGAATGCGGAGAATCTTCGCATGACCATGAAGATGCCGATGAAGGTCCCCAAATACCCGTGGCCAACCTCGTCGAGGATCCCGAATTCCCGGATTCCCCTCGCCCGAGGATATCGAACGAATCAACCCATCTTGGTCTCATGTCGTAGACTCCTTGCAAGAATACGAGGCCCGCTATTTTTCGGGTGAAGGGAAGGCCGATACCGAAGAACTGGGCCGTTCCGCTCGTAACATGAAAGAACTATTTATACAAGATGGTTAGAACAATCAAGAAAGATTGAGCAAGAAAGTTTCCGGCGAGCACCCGTATCTGGGCTTATCAAAGAAAGAGGCCGAAGAGCATCTCGGAGCTAGTACACTTCGCAAATTGGCTCTGGGAGAGCCCGAATATGATCCCGAGAACAAAGGAAGAATCGGAAGAGGAGGATTCCTTCTATATCCTACCCGGTGTCAAATACGTGCCACCCCCTCTCACTCTTCCCCCGCAATTTCGGGAGGAGAAGCCGAGTCACAATTACCACTTCCGGAATGGGAACATATGACAACTTTGCGGCCGCACGCACCCGTATTCCCCAACGGGTTTGACCGGCGCTCCTCTCACCCGAAATCCCGGTAGTATGGGAAGATGATTCCGATGACAAAGAATGACGATGATGATGACGAGAGTGAAGAGTCAACCGAGGCCCCGATCCGGAAACAACTGGAACCATCATGCCGTAAATGAGCCCACGGGAGCCAGGCACAATGGCCGGTTATCGAAGTTTACGACGAAGAAACTTCGGAAGACGAATATGAGACCGAGGACATGAAGGCCATGAAGTTTCATGGATCTCGAACACGTGGATGTCTTAGAATTCAACACCGCCTACCATGCTTTGGGGAAGGGGTTTTCGTGTGTCCGATCCAGCCGATAGTCGAAGATCCGATCGAAAGAGGAAAATTAACTCCCATCCGCCCAAATGAGAAAATAACCATGGTTAGATCAAATCCACCCTTAACAAAGTGACACTCCTTGTCGTGGTTACCCAAGAAGAGGTCACCTTTCCCGAATGTATGTCGCCTTTCAGAGAAGTCCTAGAAACCGGCATGATACCGGATGCGCCTCCCACGCAAAACGCTATAATCATCTCCAACTCCGAGTATTACGTAAAGGAATCGAATGGCCGCACTATACCGGGATGAGATCGAAAAGCCGCCGAGTCCCGACAATAGCGACTCTTGTTGCATGATAACTATGAGCAAGACCGTCCATGAGAGTGAATCGGAGGACGCCCTAGCTCAGGCCATCCAAGGGGCAACAACACAACCCCAAACCCAAAAGCCTCGTGACTTGGGAAGCAATTATAAGGGCCGCCAGAAGGAGCCAAGCATGCCTCGCCTCACCGTCACTAGACTCCGTCGTAACCAATGGCCAATAGCCAAAAGGGCTCCCCATTGACCCTAGCAAGATTGAAGAAATCCACCAAGAGACGATCGATGAGGAAGTTAATCCGTTGACCCGATCCGGCGTATCTTCCAAGGAAATCCCAAGGCGTATAAGAAGGCCACGTATCAAGCACCAAAAGAAGATCGCCGCCCTATGCTAAGACAATGAAACCTGCACTCGAAAAAGAGGATCCCGTGCTCACCCATTGAAGCAAACACAGCCAACATTTCCTCTCGGTCTCTACTCACCTCGTCCTTATCCCCATAAGCCGAAGCCGGAAGAAAGCCCGGCTCGCACTCGTGCCTATTGATGCTACTCCCGATGATGTGGTACAACTGATTGGAAACATCCACTACGGGAACATAATCACTTTCACCGTATCTCGACCTCCCTCAATTTGGGGCCGATCATAATGAGCCTCTCTTCATCACACCCACTGGATGAACGACGCCTCCTCGGGTCCTGGTTGATAATGGGTCCTAATGAACATTCTTCCAAAGAAAGATCATGAGCTTGCTTGATATCAAGACTACGTACTTGAAGCCTTCTTCTCTCACGCCAAAGCTTACGACTCAACATCCCGAGCACCCTGGAGTCGCCACTTTAGACCTCTCGGTTCGGACAGTAAATTGATACCGTGGAATTCCGTGTTATCGACATCCCGATTACTTTCAATGCCCCGCCGGGAAGACCTTGGCTCCATCAAGTCAAAGGGGTCGCCTCAAGCCTCCACCAAAGGTGTGAAATTGCCTCGAATGGGGATCTCGACGACCATTTACGGGATTTAGTCACTTTAGAGGGCACGTATACTGCGGAATACCTATTCTCGAAATCAAACATGACGAGGAAGGTCACATGCTAACGGGCTTCACTGGCCGAGCCTCCCAAGGCCCAAGTGTGCAACATAGATCCGACGGGCCACTCGGGATAAAATCCCACCGGTCTTGAAAATGATGAGAAAATGAGCTATCTACCTCGGCCTCTGGGCCTGGGGAAGCGCCAACAAGGAACTTTCAAACTCATCGAAGTGAAAGGACAAAATACTCGCCACGGCCCGGGATATGAGGCCTCCCCAAATGACACCGCAAAGGGAAAGAGATTTGAAGCCGCCACAGAAAGGTCCCTGGCCGACAATCCTAAATCTCTCCCCTTCAGTCCTAATTTGGCCGACTACTTTGTAAAGGGTCCCACACAACCAGGAAACATCACAGAGCCCACTCCTACAAAGCAGGATGGCTAAAGCTACAGGATAGCCTCAACAAGTTCGTA